>OX451735.1:858206781-858494281 GCA_948472305.1 Vicia faba | reverse complement strand
ATATTCTACTTGTAATATATATTTTATTTAAAAATGTATTTCTCTAATTAAAAAAACATATATATTATTTCACTTTTAATTATTTTTGGTTTATATTTCTACTTAAAAAATTATGTTTTTATTATATATTTTTTTAATTAGAGAAATACATTTTTAAACAAAATATATATTACAAGTAGAATATATTATATAAGTATATGTTTAATATTATTTAAAAAAAGAATATAGTATATTTTTAAAAAGCATTAATTATTATATGTTTATAAAATGTTTAGTTAAAAAAACAATCTATTTATGGTTAATATATTTAATGTTTTTATATAATATTTACTTAATACATAAACAATGATTATATAATAATTACTTAATACATAAAATGTTTAGTTAAAAAAACAATTTATTTATGGTTAATATATTTAATATGTTTATGTATAGTTATAAAATTTAATTATAGTTACTATAGTTAAATGCTTATCTATAGTTAATATAAGACAATGATTGTATAGATGTGCAGTATGGAATATTATCAGTATGGTCGTAGTTGGATGTACGATAGATTGTATCTAGGAAGATGTGCACTTAAACCCCATTTTATAGTTGGAGTTAATGTGTTTATCACGTGGACGTTTGCTCAGGAATTTTGTCGAAGCGAAGGAGGAGTTAGGTGTCTCTGTCTTAAATATGAATGTAGACCAATAATTAGTGACCGCGAGGAAGTAGCACGTCATTTGTATAAAAGGGGTTTCATTGAAAATTATTGGGTTTGGACGTATAATGGTGAAGAACTGCCGAGTAACGTACCAGAGACTAGCAATACGCATTCTTCAAGTAGTCGACCGCTTATGGAATATGAGGAAAACTTTAATCTGATATGTGATATGGTTGAGGATGCTTTTGGTGTGAATGTGACATATGATCAACCTGAATATTTTGACGGGGAAGAGTTGCAAAATGAGGAAGCACATAGATTTTATCAGTTGTTGAATGAGATGAATACACTGTTGTTTGAGGGGTCGTCAGACTCAAAATTATCCATGTGTGTGAGACTATTGGCCGCCAAGTCAAATTGGAATGTTCTTGACTAGTGTTTGGAACATTTCGCAAATATGATGTTGGACTCCACTGCAACGAAAGACAACTTTTCTACCAGTTTTTATGATGCAAAGAAGTTGGTGTCGAAGTTGGGTTTAAAAGTAATAAAGATTGATTGTTACATTAGTGGTTTCATGTTATTTTATGACAATGAATTTGGTACTCAAGATGGATTGTTGGAGGAATGTAAGTTTCGTAAGAGTCCAAGGTATCAATTTTGCAGTAGAGCCATTAAAAACAAGCAAAAATGTGTAGTAGTAAAGTCCATATTTTATCTTCCGATAATACCAAGATTAAAAAGAATGTTTGCTTCAATGCACAGTGCAAGTCAAATGACATGTCATCATACAAACAAAACAAGTCCAGGCACTATGCAACATCCATGTGATGGCGTAACATGGAAGCAATTTGATCAGACACATCCTGATTTTGCTGCTGAACCTAGAAATGTCAGGCTTGGATTATGCTTACAACCTCCCTCCGGAGATGTGCATGACAAAATCATATATGTTTTTGACGTGCGTCATTGCATGGCCGTCTAGTCCAAAAGCCGAAATCGATGTTTACTTACAATCTTTAATTGATGATTTGAAGAGGTTATGGATTGGAGAATGGACTTATGATATATCTTGTAAACAAAAGTTTACTTTGTGAGCTGCTTTGATGTGGACCATTAACGACTTTCCAGCATATGGCATGTTGTCTGGTTGGGGTATGCATGGTAAAATGGGTTGTTCGCATTGCATGGGATACACTAAGGAGTTTACGTTGGATAAAGAGGGGAAAAATCTCGTGGTTTGACTATCACCGCAGATTCCTACCAACAAATCATCCTTATAGAAGAAACAAGACAAATTTCAAAAAAGACGAAGGAGTAACAAATTTGCCTCCACCTCGATTGCCATCAAGTGCTATATGGAACCAAGTTTGTGAACTACCGAAATTCACAGATACTGGCAAAGCATGTAGAATTGAAGAATATGGAGTCACACACAATTGGACATAAAGAAGTATATTTTGGGACCTCACGTATTGGAAAGATAATTTGTGGCACCATAATCTTGATGTTATGCATATTGAGAAGAATTTTTTTGATAATGTATTTAACACAGTGATGGATGTTAAAGACAAAACAAAAGATAACGAGAAGGCTATACAAGACATGGAAATTTGGTGTAACCGAAAATAGTTGGAGTTGAAGCCTTAACCAAATGCAAAATTATTAAAACCCAAGGCTTGTTTTAGTCTGACTTCCCAAGAAGCTAAAGCGGTTTCTCGATGGTTAAAAGATTTGAGAATGCCCGATGGGTATTCTTCAAATTTAGCAATGTGTGTCGATGCTAACACTGGGAAGTTACATGGTATGAAAAGTCATGATTGCCACATTTTTATGGAACAATTGCTACCAATTGCATTTGGTTCACTATCCAAACATGTGCTTAATCCACTAACTGAAATTAGTAAATTTTTTAGAGATATTCGTGCGTCAATTTTAAGAGTGGATGACATCACTAAGTTGGACCGAAATATTCCACTTATTCTCTGTAAGTTGGAGCAAGTATTTTTGCCTGTTTTTTTACTCCATGGAACATCTACTTGTGCATCTTGCATATAAAACTTATCTTGGAGGAAATGTTTAATATAGGTGGATGTATCCATTTGAAAGGTTCATGGGTGATTTAAAGTGATCAATGAAAAATAAAGCTAGAGTTGAAGGATCAATATGTGCATATTACTTGCATCGAGAAACATCACATTTTTGCAGTCACTATTTAAATCACTCGATGTTAACTCCAATAATCATATGGAATCCTGTAAATGTTAACGAAAGAATTCAATTCACCTTATCAGTCATCGGGCTTCCAGGCTATCCCTCTGGAAAGAAGGGTGAGTATTGGTTGACCCAAAAAGAAATGCAATATCCACATGTTCATGTCTTGATCAACTGCGTTGAAGTTAAACCATATCTTGAGTAAGTATACTCAAACTATTTAATTTTCTTTACAGTGTTAATATAAAACTTATTACCTTGAAACTTATAGTGTGTTTCTTTTTAGGGAATTTAAAATCGCCTATTTTCATAGTACCGGTGTACAATTAACATCTGGTGGCATTTGTGCTCAATATCCAGCATGGTTCAAGGAGAGATTATCTAGCATTGTTGCAATGACTCCATAAATACTCCATTTTAGATACTTGTCGAAAGGCCCTATTCAAAGTGAAAATGAATGGCACACATACGTGAACAAATATAAATTTCACACTGAGACATGGACTGAAGGGAAAAAAAACCATAAACAGTGTTGTATTTGTAAAAGGAGTTACAAATGGTGGTAAGGATGACTTCTATGGCTTTTTAAAACATATCTACAAGTTGGTATACAATTACTTGGACTCAGAAAATAAAGTTGTCTTGTTTTATTGTGAATGGTATGATCTAACTAGAGGCACAAAAATAGATAAGTCATATGGTACTGTTGAGATTCAAATGGGCCTAAGGTACAAAGAGTGTGATCCTTTCATAATGTCACATATTGTTAGACAAGTTTATTATGATCCTTATCCTTCATTTGTACCACGTAAACAAGGATGGTGTGTTGTAATAAAAACAAAACCGCTGGGTCATATTGAAACTGGAGATCTAGTGGAAGATGTTGCTTACTAAGTTGATGAAGTTGAAAAAATTAGTAATGTGATTGCAAATGAACAAATTACAAGTTTGTCTGATACAATGGTTAAGGACATCAAGTTGATGCATATATATTGTTGGTTGATAATAATGTGAACGAAGAGCATGAAGAGTTTGAATCCGAGGACAATATCACATCAGATGATGAGAATGATATGGATGACGAGCATGGAGATTTAGAATAATGAACCATTTATTGAATGTGTTAATGAATATATATTAATGAGAATGTATTTTTCAAATTTATTATTTTTGTTGATGAATATATATATATATATATATATATATATATATATATATATATATATATATATATATATATATATATATATATATATATATATATATATATATATATATATATATATATATAAACTGCGTATTCTATATAAATAGGTAAAATGCCAACTCGAATTGATAAGAGTAAGGATAGTGGTAAGAAGTCCCAATGCCCGACGATAGTAATATATGAGGCACCTCAATCGGCCATGTGTCCTTCCCCGCATAGTCAGGTTGATCCTATGTCCATGGCTAATACTCAGCCTTTTATGCCATTAATCTCCCCTCAGTATCCTATGTACCCATCTGGGAGTTCGTCTTTTATTAGCCCGCCTGGGGGACCATCTTTTGTTAGGACACTTGGTTTTCTATTCGCGCAGACACAAATTCCATCATCCTTCCAGCAGACTGGAGGACCCATTTTTCTATATCCCACATAGATGCCCTTACCCTTCCAGCCGACTGGAGGACCCAATTTTCCATATCCCACACATATGCCCTCATCCTTCCAGCATACTGAAGGATTCAGCATGTAACACCCTATTCCCTAACAATAGATTTTAATAAAAATTAGAGTAAAATAAAACTCCTAAATAGGATGTCACATCATTCAACATATTCAAATTTGCTCAGTTAAGATAAGACAAATACATAATGAAGAAGTGAAAAACACAATAAGGGGGGGGGGGGGGGGGTTGAATTGAAAACTTGAAATCAAATGCACAATGACACAATATTTTTATCCTGGTTCGTTTGATCTCAAACTACTCCAGTCCACCCGTCAAGGTGATTTCGCCTCTCTCCAACGAGGTCTTAATTCACTAATCTCAAATAGATTACAATCACTACTTTGACAACTGTCAAAGTCTTCTTGAGTACAACCACAATCCGGTTAATCTCAAGGAAAACTGTTCTTAATCAAAGATACTAGAGTAGTGTGTATAGTTGTTTTTCGTTACAAAAATAGTTATCACAACTGTGATATTTTACACAAATTTAGAGCGTGGAATAGAGATGAGTAAGCTTGCAGCGTTTTGAATTGTATTGCAGTAGTGTTGGCAAAATCATTGACGATTTGATCTCTTAGCTTGTATTTATAGGCAATGGAATTCTGTCCAACTCTAAGCGTGATAATGGTCATTAATGCATTTTCCATTTTGAGAAGATCCTGTCTGAAAGAAGCCGTTGTAATTGATGTTGTCTTGATTGTAAAGTAACGCTTCAGAATCTTACATCCTTGCCTGCTACTGATGCTTCAGAATGTTGATGCCTTAGTTTATATTCCTTCTATTCAGAATCAGAGTTTACTTCACTTAAGCGCATATTCTGATTATCATTCTTCAACGCAAATTCTGATTACTTTCAGCGTGTAGTTTCTATAGCTTATCTTCTGATGCTGCTTTGGTAAGAACTTCTGCATACAAAATAACATAATTTTTAGGGTGCATATTTGTTCTTTGTATTTGTTATCATCAAAACTCTAATTAAGGGTTGTAGAATCAAACTATGTTCTAACAATCTCCCCCTTTTTGATGATGACAAAAACTAGAATTTTCAATGAAAAATAAAGAACAAAAGGTTTAAGAGAGACTCCCCCTGAGTTGATTACTTCCCTGAAGTTCCTTCTCATCAGAGCTTTTGCTGCATCTCCCATCAGAATTTGTTCCTGTTCAAACTTTTCAGAAAGTAGAGATTAAATAATTCAGAATGTTTGAGACTTTTGTCCCGGTATACCATTATTGAAAATATCTTACTTTCTCCCCGTTTTTGTCAGGTATCAAAAAGGCAATATAATTAGAGCAAAAAAAGATGAATTATATTAAAAACATAATGCAATGACAAGTTTCAGAAACAAGGAGGTAAAGATAAAAGTTACAGATAAACAATTTTAAAAGAAAATCTAAGAAGGAGGGGGAAGACGTGTGAACAACACTTCCAACAAGCTCTTGATTTGAGTACTTGACTCTTCTTGCTTGCCCAGAATATCTTTGATTTCCTTTGTAGTATCTTCTTGTTTATCCATAATTCCTTTGATCTCTTTGTTCGTATCCTCTTGCTTGTCCAGTCTTGCATGGATTAATGCATTCTCTTTCTTTAACTCTTCCAGAGTTTGCATGACTAGAGAGGAAGCTGGTGTCTCTTTAGGGGTTGCATGTTGTTCATAACATTCTGCAGCTTCTTCTGAATGAACCACTTCTTCTGTTACAATCATGTCTTCTGGAGCTGTAGTCAGGGAGAGACTATTTGAATCTGGTTCAACAACTTCTGAAGTATGGTGCTCTTTCTAGGGAGCATTATCCAACGGAAGAATTTCTTTCTTGCACCATTGACTCAGAACTTGATGTTGAAAAGCTTTCAGTTGATCACTGAAGTTCTGCTGAGCCCTTTCATAACCCAATTCCTTCAGCTTCAGAGTTTCAGTGTTGAGCCATTTTCTGAATCTTTCCCAGAGAGAGTCAGAAGCAGCAGGATTAGAAATCTCTAGGCTTGCTTGCTTCAAAGAATTGATCCATTCCTGCATTTCTGTTTCGAAAATCAATAGACTCGTGCCAACATCTGATTTTGGTTTAGGTTTGGGAATGGCAATTTTGCGAGAGGTGGAAGCTAGTATGTCCAGCACTAGTGGATCAATGACAATTCTGAGGTTGTCAGCTGGATGGTTGATGGGTGAAGGAGTGGGAGAGTCAAGAATTAGAATTGGTCTGTTAGGGGAGTTTGGTGGTGTGGATTCAAGGTATGAAGGAATTTCTGGAATGTCATGAATAGTGAGAGGCATGCGAACCGTAAGAGGTTCTGTTATTCCAGGAATTTGGATTGTGGTATCAGAATCTGAAGGAGAGTCTTCAGATTGGTTTGTGGAGGTGTGTTGAGTTTCTGGTTCAGGAATTACAGAGGATGGGTTTTCAGAAGGTGGAGAGAGAGAGTGTGTCTATTTTCTAGTTGTGGTGAGTTGGGATTTAGATGATCTGGAGAGTATGGTTGTGGATTATCAGATTGTTGTTAGAAGTTTGGATTTTCGGGGAGTTGTTAAGAGTTTGGATTTTCCGGGAGTGGAGATTGAAAGTCTGAATCAAATAGTTCAATGTCAGATAGAACTTTTGCAAGTTCTGGTTGATGAGGTTCTGGGTTTGGATTTTGATTGGGGGAGTGAGGTTCATTCAACAAATTTCCTAGAGTTACAGATGGATCAAACTCAATGTCAAAATCTTCAAAAGTTTGGGGTGAAGGATTTTCTATAGGTTGAGGGGGATTGATTTCAGATGTTGTAACAACAATTGATTCTATAACAGAAACAAAAGATGGGTTACCTTTCTTTTTCGCAGCTTTAGGTGCCTTCTGAGAGGATCCTTCTCCTGCTGCTTTCCTCTTCTTGGATTTCTTTAGCATAACCTCTGGAGCTGGCCTGTGCAGATCTTGAATGTTTATTTCTAGAGCAGTCCCATCAGCCTTGCAAGCTTCAAGGTATCTGACTATGACTTCTAGGTTGCTGTCTATCTCAGAAAATAGAGGAAAATCCTTCAGAGGTATCCTCCTTGAAGTAATGGTCTCGTGAGAAGCAATAGATGGTTCCTTCTGAATGTTCTCAATAATCTTCATTTTCTTCAGATTCTTTACGTTCAGAGGCTTCCTAGCAGTTGCTTCCAAAGTGCTTATTTCTTGAGCCTCTGTCATATATTCTATCAGCTTGTTTTCTGTTAGAATATCTGATATCAGTCTTCCTAAGGGAATCCAATCCCTCTTAGTTCTTTCTTCTTCTCTGGTCTCTTTCACACTTGTTTTGAGATGGTTGAAGAGCAAGTGTGGAAGATTAATCTTTGTCTTCTTTGTAATGAAATAGATCAGAAACTGCTGATTAATGTTGGTGTAATCAGGAGAGCTTGTGGGCTTCCTGTGGTTGATACATCCCATAATGATTCTGGCCCATATTCTGTGATGATCCTTCAAATCTCTGATTTTGCTTGATGGTTGACCAGAAGAGAAAATTTCCTTGGATATTAATTTTAGGTCAGAACATCTATCTGCCATATCTATGCATCTGACTCCACCACCATTGTATCCAATGAGCTTCCCAATAAGATCTTCTGTAATCACGATTTTCTTTCCCATAACATAAGAAGTAACCCGGTGGTTGGAAGATGTAGCATGAATCCAGAATTCTTTGACGAGAATGGGAAACGTTGGATCCACCAGACGGTCAAAATACCTGTTCTAACCTTGAGCAGTCACGTCTTCATAGAGATTGAACCCATTTTCTTGTAGACTCTCAAAATCAATGATCAGTTTTGAGAGAACTTCCAGGTTATCAACAGGAGTCAGAAGCGTCCTGATGGGTTCTTCATATTGTTCCGTTGATGCAGATTCAGGAGCACTGAGATTTTTGAGGTTTGATGAAGAAGCCATTGTTCACATGGGTTTGTTGGAGAAGATGAAAAGGGTTTTTGAAAACGAAACTTGAAACAAGAGTGAATAGAGAAGATAGTAAAAGTGAATGAAATAGTGAATTTGAGTTTAAATAGGTTTTTGGAAAACGTAAGCAGTAAGTAAGAAAATAATGTAATGATTATATGCATTAATGAAACCTGAGGTTAGGGGATTCATAAAGATATTTGAATGATTTACCACTGACAAGTGTCTCAATGCATCCAATCAGAGCCTTGGACCCTTCAAAAATTGAACGCGTGTTCAGCCTCAGAAGGTAGCTGGTGAGAGGATGGCAAGTGTTTGATGATGTGAACTGCACGCCTCTATCCTTGAAATGAAACGTTCAGATCTTCATGGATAGATTCTGAGGCAATCTGTACTTCTAAACTCTGAAGACAGGTTGATCAGTTGTTCACAGAAAATAATAAAATTCTGAGGGTTAAGATATGTAAATAAAACATTTTATTCTGGGCATAACTTCATACTGAGATGTTTCAAAATGAAATTGAATCTATCTTCAGAAAGAGGTTTTGTAAATACATCAGCCCATTGATGGTCTGTGTCAATGAATTTTAAAGTGAGAATTCCTTTCTGAATATAGTCCCTAATAAAGTGATGTTTTATTTCTATATGCTTAGCCCTAGAATGCAAAATAGGATTCTTACTGAGACATATAGCTGTAGTGTTATCACAGAAGATAAGAATGTTACTCTCAAATATGTTGAAGTGTTCAAGTTGAATTTTCATCCAGAGCATTTACGTGCTACATCCAGCAGCTGCTATGTATTCAGCTTCTGCTGTTGATAGTGCTATTGTGGACTGTCTCTTGTTGGTCCATGAGATCAGATTTTCTCTCAAAAACTGGCAACTTCCAGAAGTGCTTTTACGTTCTACTCTGTCTCCAGCAAAGTCAACATCACAATATCCTACTAAGCTGAATTCATGGGATTTTCTATAAAACAAACCCAGATTAGTAGTACCTTTCAGATACTTGAAAATTCGCTTAACTGTTGTTAAGTGAGATTCTCTAGGATCTGATTTGAATCTAGCACATAAGCAAACACTAAATAAAATGTCAGGCCTTGAAGCCGTCACATAAAGGAGAGAACCAATCATACCTCTGTAGACTTTTTGTTATACCTTTTTACTTACCTCTTCCTTTTCCAGAATGCACGTGGGGTGCATTGGAGTCTTTGAGGTCTTACATTCTGAGAGATCAAATTTCTTCAGAAGTTCTCTGACATATTTGTTTTGATGAATGTAAGTTCCTTCTGGAGTTTAGTTTATTTGAATGCTCAAAAAGAATTTGAGTTCCCCCATTAAGCTCATCTCAAACTCTGCCTGCATGCACTTAGCAAACTCTCTTCCCAGAGATGGTTTAGTGGATCCAAAGATAATGTCATCTACATAAATCTGACACACTAATATGTCATTCTTAAATGACTTACAAAACAAGGTTGTGTTCACTTTCCCTATGTTGAATTCCTTTTCTAACATGAAGTTACTTAGTCTTTCATACCAAGCTCTGGGAGCTTGTTTCAGACTATAAAGTGACTTCTTTAGTTTGAAAACATGCTCTGGATGTTTTGAATTCTCAAACCCAGGGGGTTGGTGCACATATACCTCTTCATCTATATAGCCATTTAGGAAAGCACTTTTGACATCCATCTGATACAGAGTGATGCCATTGTTTATAGGAAATGAGATTAAGAGTCTGATAGATTCTAACCTGGCGAATGGAGCAAAGGTTTCTGTATAGTCTTTCCTCTTTTGCTGACTATAACCTTGTGCCACCATTCGTGCTTTGTTTCTGATGACTTCTCCTTGCTCGTTCAGTTTGTTTCTGAACACCCACTTTGTTCCAATGACGTTGAATCCTTTTGGTTTGGGAACCAGATCCTATACGTCATTTCTGGTGAACTGACTTAATTCCTCCTGCATTGCCAGAATCCAGTCATTGTCCAGAAGCACTTCATCAATTATTGTTGGTTCAATCAGAGAGACCAGTCCCATGAGGGATTCTTCAGAGTTTCTGAATGTTGATCTTGTTCTGATTGGATCATCCTTCTTTCCCAGTATTTTATCTTCTGGGTGAGCTATGCTGCTTCTGGATAGCCTTTTCTGAAGTTGATCAACTGAAGGTGCTGGATTGCTTGTAGCATTTCTTTCCGACGTTGTTGGAGCGTCTCTGTTGAGATCTTCTAATGATTTGTCTTCAGTACCTGTGAATTCAACTTCTATATCTGCAAGGAATTCATTCTGCTTTGACTTTTGAGAGTCAAGCTTATCATCAAATCTAACATTGATTGACTCTTCAACAATCTATGTTTCTGTATTGTATACTCTGTACCCTCTTGAGCGTTCAAAGTATCCTAATATAATACACTTTTGTGCTTTAGAGTCAAACTTGTTCAGATAATTTTTTGTATTTGGAATAAAGCAAGTGCATCCAAACGGATGGAAATAAGAAATGTTGGGATTTCTGTTCTTCCACAATTCATATGGAGTCTTTTCCAGAATAGGTCTTATGAAGATTCTATTCTGAATATAACACGCTGTGTTAATTGCCTCTGCCCAGAAGATCTTAGCAATGTTAGTCTCATTGATCATGGTTCTGGCCATTTCTTGCAGTGTTATGTTCTTTCGTTCTACAACTCCATTTTGTTGGGGAGTTCTAGGACAAGAGAAGTCATGCAAGATGCCTTTTTCATTAAAAAATGATTCAAAATTTTTATTTTCAAATTCCCCACCATGATCACTTCTGACTTTGACAATTCTAAGATCCTTTTCATTCTGAACTTGGTTACAGAAGCTAACGAACACAGTGTGACTCGTCCTTGTGTCTTAAGAACTTTACCCATGTCCATCTGCTATAGTCATCTACGATCACTAACCCATACTTCTTACCACTGACAGACACAGTTTTTACTGGTCCAAATAAGTCTATGTGCAGAAGTTCTAATGGCTTAGAGGTGGAAACAACACTTTTAGATTTAAAAGCAGGTTTTGCAAATTTGCCTTTCTGACATGCTTCACACAGAGCATCTGAGCTGAAATTCAAATTAGGAAGTCCTCTGACCAGATTGAGTTTGTTAATCTGAGATATTCTTCTCATACTAACATGCCCGAATCTTCTGTGCCAGACCCACTGCTCATTGTTAATAGAAAGAAGGAATTTTACATTCTGACTCTTTAGTTCAGAAAGTTTTATCTTATAAATGTTATTTTTCGTCTTTTCATTAAACATGATAGTTCCATCTTTCTGACTAACAGCTTTACATGATTTTTGATTAAAGATTATATCATAACCATTATCACTTAATTGACTTATGGATAACAGGTTATGCATTAATCCATCAACTAGCAGTACATTATTTATAGAGGGAAGATTTCCGTTACCTACTATTCCAGAGCCAATGATCTTTCCTCTTTGGTTGCCTCCAAAGCCCACGTAGCCTCCAGGATTAAGTTCCAGGCTTTGGAACATATGCCTTCTTCCCGTCATGTGTCGAGAGCAGCCAGAGTCCAGGTACCATGACTGGTGTTTTAGCCTTGCTGCTAAAGATATCTGCTACATGTATAATTTTATCCTTAGGTACCCATATCTTTTTGGGTCCTGGTTTGTTAGTTTTACCAAAATTATGGTTGAATTTTGGTTTGACAGAGTAATCACTACTAGTGTATTTTAGGTCATGTGTGTGCCCATATGTGAAGTGTGATTTAAGTGGTGTGCATTTTATGACTAAGTCCATGGCTTGCTTAGGTGTAGATACCTTACCTTGATATCCTATCCCTTTTCTGCCATTTCTGCTAACTCCATAGATCATTGAAGCCATCTTGCTTTTATCTATGTTTTTAGCCAGAAACTTCTGAAAGCTGTGATCATACTCTTTGATGATCTCATCAGCCTTATTGGGAGTCTCTGAGATTATTTCCTTCTGAGAGTTTTGCAAATCGTTTTCTAATTTTGAAACCTTTTCTTTTAACTCATAATTTTCTAATCTGAGACTCTCAGTCTTTTCAGAGTCAGAGACAAGTTCCTTTTTCAGGTTCTTGAATTTGACTCTGATTCGCTGATACCTTTCCAGAATTTCATTTAGACTTTCTGCAAGTTCAGCTTTAGTGAAATTAGTAGCAAAGTTAGGGAATACCTCTTCAGTGTCTGATTCTGAGTCTGAACCAGAAGCTTCACTGTCTTCTGATACGTTTGCCATGAGAGCTATGTTTGCTCTTTCATCATCTGACTCTGAGTCAGTATCAGAAGTGTCCTAATCGTCCCATGTTGCCATGAGGATTTTCTTCTTCTCCTTGAAGAACTTCTTTTTGGGCTTCTCCTTCTGAAGCCTTGGGCAGTCACTTTTGTAGTGCCCTTGTTCATTACACTCATAGCAGATGATGTCTTTGTTATTTGGCTTTCTGTGTCCTGAAGAACCTTCAGATCTTCTATGTCCATAGGAAGACCCAGACTTCCTATATCTGGAGGAGGATTCATTTTGATTCTCCGATCTTCTAGGATTTCTGAATTTCCTTTGTCTCTGCTTCCACAATTGATTCACCCTTCCGGAGAGGAGAGACAATTCATCTTCTTCTGATGAGGATCCATCAGAAGTTTCTTCCATAGCCTACAAAACCTTAGAATCAGATTTTCTGTTAGATTTTAAAGCTAGTGGCTTACCTTGCTTTTAAGGCTCATCTCCTTCTAGCTCTATCTCGTGACTTCTGAGGGAGCTGGCAAGTTCCTCCAGAGATATCTTGTTGAGATCTTTGGATAACTTAAGGGCTGTGACCATTGGCCTCCATTGTTTGGGTAGACTTCTGATGATCTTCTTTACGTGATCAGCAGTAGAATATCCTTTGTCAAGAACCTTCAGTCCAGCAACAAGAATCTGAAATCTTGAGAACATTGCTTCTATGGATTCACTATCTTCCATCTTGAATGCCTCATACTTCTGAATGAGCGCAAGGGCCTTTGTTTCTTTGACTTGAATGTTGTCTTCATGCGTCATTCTCAGAGAGTCAAACATGTTCTTGGCTATCTCTCTGTTTGAGATTTTCTCATATTCTGAGTATGAGATAGCACTAAGGAGTTTTGTTCTGGATTTGTGATGGTTTCTGAAATCACGCTTTTGCTGGTCAGACATCATTTTTCTGTCTATCTTCTGACCACTTCCATCCACTGGGTGTGTGTATCCATTAGTTACCATGTCCCACAGATAAGCATCATGGGCCAGAAAGAAACTCTCAATTCTATCTTTCCAGTAGTCAAAATTTTCTCCATCAAAGGCTGGAGGTTTGCCACTGATTTTGTCCTTGTCTTCATGGTAGTCATTGCTGATGTTTTGGCTTGGTCCCACCATAGTGTTTTTCTGAAGCTTGGATCTTGTACTGACACAGCTAAGTGTTTTGACTCAGAACCAGGCGCTCTGATGCCAATTGAAGAAGTGAAAAACACAAGAAGGGGGGGTGGGGGTTAATTGAAAACTTGAAATCAAATGCGCAATAACAAAGTATTTTTATCCTGGTTCGTTTGATCTCAAACTACTCCAGTCCACCCGTCAATGTGATTTCACCTCTCACCAACGAGGTCTTAATTCACTAATCTCAAATAGATTACAATCACTACTTTGACAACTGTCAAAGTCTTCTTGAGTACAACTACAATCCGGTTAATCTCAAGGAAACTGTTCTTAATTAAAGATACTAGAGTACTGTGTATAGTTGTTTTTCGTTACAAAAATAGTTATCACAACTGTGATATTTTACACAAATTTAGAGCGTGGAATAGAGATGATTAAGCTTGCAGCGTTTTGAATTATATTGCAGTAGCATTGGCAAAATTGTTGACGATTTGATCTCTTAGCTTGTATTTATAGGCAATGGAATTATGTCCAACTTTAAGCGTGATAATGGTCAATAACGCAGTTTCCATTTTGAGAAGATCCTGTCTGAAAGAAGCCGTTGTAATTGATGCTGTCTTGATTGTAAAGTAACGCTTCAGAATCTTACATCCTTGTCTGCTGCTGATGCTTCAGAATGTTGATGCCTTAGTTTATATTCCTTCTGTTCAGAATCAGAGTTTACTTCACTGAAGCGCAAGTTCTGATTATCATTCTTCAGCGTAAATTCTAATTACTTTCAGCGTGTAGTTTTGTTGTACCCCAAAATTTGCCCTCTCATTTCTCAAAAGATCACCCTGGATCGTTAGGTTTGCTTCCATCCAATTTCAAGCCTGGATTTATAAATTTTCCAAGAAAGTCATTCACGAGGGTAAAATGGTCATTTGCACACTGAAAAGTCAAACTTTGACTTTTGGATCAAAGTCAAGCTTCAAGAAAACCAGTTGGCTGACGCCTTGGTAACCATGTCTTCAATGTTTAAGGTCAGATGGGACAATGAAGCCCCTATGATTATAATTGAAAGATTCGATGAACCTACACATTGCTATGAGCTCGACACCGATGCGGAAAAGCCATGGTACCATGAAGTGATGAGATACCTTGAAGCACAAGAATATCCAGAGGGGGGATCTATCAATGACAGAAAGTTCTTACGAAGATTTGCAGCCAAATTCTTCCCAAGTAACGGGATATTGTACAAGCGCAACCATGATTTAACTCTACTCCGATGTGTGGACAAGAGAGAGGCAGAGAAAATCATGGAATACATGCACGATGGTCTCTTCGGTACTCACTCAAGTGGACATATGATGGCTAAGAAAATCTTAAGAGCAGGTTACTATTGGTCAATGATGGAGACTGATTGCCATCAACATTCAAGGACTTGTCACAAATGCCAATTCTATGCTGACAAGGTCCATGTGCCTCCTATACCTCTGAATGTTATGACCGCTCCGTGGCCATTTGCAATGTGGGGCATTGACATGATTGGAGAGATCAAACCCACAACTTCCAACGGGAATCACTTTATTTTTGTTGCTATTGACTATTTTACCAAATGGGTCGAAGCCCCTCGTTTGCCTCAGTCACCAAGAACGTGGTAGCCAGATTCATTAGACACGACCTCATATGCCGTTATGGTATCCCCAAAAGGATAATCACCGACAATGGGACTAACCTCAACAATGATATGATCACTGAGCTTTGCATTCAGTTTAAGATCAAGCATCATAATTCTTCTCCGTATAGATCGAAAATGAACGGCGCAGTCAAAGAGGCCAACAAAAATATCAAGAAAATTATGCAGAAAATGGTAGTAACCTATAAAGATTGGCATGAGATGTTTCCGTTTGCTCTACATGGCTATCGTACTTCAGCTAGAACATCAACTGGGGCAACTCCCTTTTCCTTAGTTTATGGCATGGAAGCTGTTCTGCCAGTAGAAGTTCAGATCCCCTCGCTAAGGATTATAAATGAGGTAGGCCTAGGAGAAGACGAGTGGATTCAAACGATATTGGATCAACTGAACTTGATTGACGAAAAACGATTAGCTGTTGTTTGCCATGGTCAGACATATCAAAACGAATGATCAAGGCTTTCAACAAAAAGGTCAAAACTCGAGTATATCAAGTTGGTGACTTGGTGATAAAACGCATCATTTTACCACAAGGTGACCACAGAGGCAAATGGACTCCCACCTATGAAGGACCATTTGTTGTCAAGAGTGTTTTCTCTGGCGGTGCCATGATGTTGACTACCATGGATGGCGAGGATTTCCCACATCCCATAAACACGGACATAGTTAAAAAATACTACGCATAAGAGACCCGTTTGGTTGACACACCTAAGAAAAATAAGGGCATCCCAGAAAACCAAAAGGTTTGGGCAAAAATCAGGGATATATGCAAAATATTATACACCCGACAAGTTGAAAACCCGAAAGGGTGACTTGGGCAAAAAGGGGTATCCTGGTGGGCCGAAAACCCGAAAGGGCGGTCCAGGCAAAAATTAAGAATTAAAAGCGCACGACTATGTCCCGCGAAATTAATACAGTCAATTTTATCACCAAGGTCCAAGTTCAAATGGTCCAAGATCGATCCAATCAACTTCGATCAACGGCAAGGGACGTTCGAAAACATTGGGGCAATAGTAGAGTTGGAAGGCAATGAGATCATTTCACATGGCTATTTGTTTTCATTCTCAATTTTGTTTTCCTTTCGGCGATTTCCTCTTACTAGGATCTCCGTCTCTCTGTACAAAAACGCCTATTCAGGGGCAAAATATCAATACAAATACACTTCGAAGTGCAAAATTTCTGTCTTTGTTTTGAATGAAAATTTGTCCAATGACTAAAATTGAATGAACATAATTAAAACTATTTGGCACATGTGTCCTGCTAAGCATCAGTAAGCATCTCTTCAATGCATACGAAATAGCCCCACAAAGTTATCTCATCATCATTATCCCTACAAGTACGGCGACAATAAACCTTTCCCCGACAGAGTTGCCCACAAAGTCTCTTTGCATAGGATAATCCCTGACCAAAGTCTCGACCTCTTGGTCGCTTTCTCCCCCAGCTAAGTCAACTTTTACAAGTTGAAGCCTCGGGGATCTCTTCCTAAAGGAAATTCACTTCCTCAACAGGGTTTATTTCCCCAACAGGGTTATTTCCCCAACCAAATTCAAATTTCTCAACATACAACAATCATGACACCACAAAGTTCCCCAGCTGAGCCTATCATTCCCAACTGAGTGTATTTCCCAGCTGAGTATATCTTTCCTAGCTAAGGCTATTACCCCTAAACAGAGTCTATTATCCTCAGTTGAGTGTATCTTCCCCAAGCTGACTCTGCCTTATCCGACCGAGTCTACACTCTCCAGTTTGAATTTCCCTTTCAGATTATTGCAAATCACAGGGCCACAACCCCTGATCCCCAGTAAAGCCGTCAACAAAGCCTTTACTATCTCCAAAGATGCTATGAAGCCTGGATCTGACCAGATATTAGCACACTTTTCAAGTCATTACTGAAGCCTGAACCCGACCAGATAATAGTTTAACTTCTTCAATTACTGAAACTTGGAGCCGACCAGATAACAATTTGAGTATCTGAAACCTGGATCCGACCAGATAATAGTTGATCTCAGTTTCAAGATGCTATAAAGCCTGGATCCGACCAGGTAGTAGCACAATTTTCAAGTTATTACTGAAGCCTGGACCCGACCAGATGATAGTTTGACTTCTTCAATTACTGAAACCTAGACCCGACTAGATAACAGTTTGAGTATCTGAAACCTGGATCTGACCAGATAACAGTTGATCTCAATTTCAAGATGCTATGAAGCCTGGATCCGACCAGATAGTAGCATAATTTTCAAGTTATTACTGAAGTCTGGACCTGACGAGATAACAGTTAATCTCAATTCCAAAATGCTATAAAGCCTGGATCCGACCAGATAATAACGTAGCTCTTCAAATATATAGAAGAACCTGAGCTCAATCCGACCAAGGTTTAACTTCTTTTACCCAGTAGAGTTGCCTCAATATCCCCAACAGATTGCTGAGAAACCTGGGCCCGACCAAATATCAGTTCTCATTTCCATATTTTCAGGCAAGTTGTTGTGAAACCTGGATCCGACCAGATATCAATCGTCCTCTGAGATTTATTGTGAAACCTGGAAACCGACCAGATAACAACTAAATCCCCAAAAAGTTTATTGTGAAACCTGGACCTGACCAGATAGCAATTGGCCTCATTAACCTCAAATCTGCAAAGCCTGGACCCGACCAGATGACAGTTTTTCAAACAGTTTATTGTGAAACCTGGACCCGACCATATAGCAATTGACCTCATTAACCTCAAATCTGCAAAGCCTGGACCCGACCATATGACAATTTTTCAAACAGTTTATTGTGAAACCTGGACCCGACCAGATAACAATTGACCTCATCAACCTCAGAAATCTACAAAGTCTGGACCCGACTAGATGACAGTTTTTCAAACAGTTTATTGTGAAACCTGGAGTCCGACCAGATAACAATTAACTATGATCCCCAGAAAGACACTATGAAGCCTGGACTTGACCAGATAATAGTACAATTTTCCAAAAACCATGAAGCTTGGATCTGACCAGATAACTATTCAATTTCAGGAGGTTACCGCGAAGCCTGGATCTGACTAGATAGTAGTTACCACTTCAAGTTACTGCGAAGCCTGGATCCGACCAGATAATAGTTAACTTCCATATCCCCAACAAGTTACTGTGAAGCCTGGATCTGACCAGATAGCAGTCGACTACTTCATCCTCAACAACAATGAATCCTGGATCCGACCAGATAACAGTTAATTCACCTCTTCCTCCAGTAAGTTACCGTGAAGCCTGGATCCGACCAGATATCAGTCGACTACTTCATCCTCAACAACTGTGAAGCCTAGATCCGACCAGATAACAGATGACATTTGAGCGATATTCCCCAGCAAAAGCATCCTTTCAATAAAATTTGAAGATATGCATATTCTTCATCTCCAATGGCAATCAGGCATTCAACCTCCCAGAATTTCCTCAGTAGTATTCAGGGATTTATTTTCCAGGACAAAAACATACACTTCACATTCATACATCATAGCATGTGCATACCATATGCATTTAGCATAATACCACATCTGGTGAACATCATGCATGCATCTGCATTTTACTAATTCTTTTTCTCACAGGTAAAATATCAAGTTCTAGTATAAATCAACAAGAGATTTGCGCTGATACTTCTTCCAGCATTTACCAACACTTCTCTAAATGGCATCTATAAGCCCATTCACCATCCATCTTCGAGTGCAAATTTCTGGGCACTTTAATGTTCAAATCATCTTTCACCTTCAAAGTCACGAATGGCGGATCCGCCAATCTAACTCTTCAGGTTCAAGAAGTTTGAACAGGGGCAGCTGTTGTACCCCAAAATTTTCCCTCTCATTTCTCAAAAGATCACTCTGGATCCTCAGGTTTGCTTCCATCCAATTTCAAGCCTGGATTTATAAATTTTCCAAGAAAGTCATTCACGAGGGTAAAATGGTCATTTGCATACTGAAAAGTCAAACTTTGACTTTTGTATCAAAGTCAAGCTTCAAGAATCATATTTCATCAAGACATGTTGGAATATGAGATTTGTTTCGTCAAGAAATGCAAAAGTCAAATTTCTAAATACTTGGAATTTTTCTAAGTGTTTAAGAAACATGACAAACTCAGAACTTCTGATTAGATTATCACCATAATGCAAGCTGATTCTAGAAGAACTTCTGATACAATAGTTATAGATTTCAGTGAGATCTAAAACATTACAGAACAGGACTTCTCCTAGAAATGCTGGGATTTCAAGTTACAACTCCTCAGGGACACGTCCTTGAAACTAAAGCACTCAGCAAATTCTGGATATTCTCAAGGCAGAGTTTGGTCAGAACTTCTGGGCTAGTTTTCACAAAGGTTCGGTCAGAGTTTGCAAGGGTAATTCAAAAAGGTTACAAGACGTGTTGCAAGCTTCCTGGAAAGTCTGAGAGCTCCTTCAGAACATGCTGGAGCTAGAAGATAAAAGGATCAGAAGGTTGGATGCTACGCTGAAGCAGAACTTCTGATCCAGAATTAGGCAATGATGCAGAATTTCACATGGCAGAATTTCTGGTTTGATAAAACTCATCATCATTTAATGCTCATTTAATGCTCACAACCACTTTTGAGTTTTTTTCCAAAGAATTTCCCCCACGTGTACCCCTACTGTCTTAGGAAAGCAAACTTTTATGCAAAAGGGTGTTAGGCCCATCTATTACTGTTGCTTTTCCTTAATTCTGGCTGACAAATCCAGCTTAGGCGCTGCTAAACCTGCTAGCCATCATGCTTTATGACTTTAACCATGCTTGTTTAAGCTTACTTCAAGAGTTAGTCAGCGTCTAGCATATGATGTTGGTGCCACTTTACCTCTAAAAGGTACTAAATCTTTGCCTATAAATTGAACTCCATTGGCAACTGTAAAAAGGTCGAAAATTTGAGAAAGAAAAGCCCTGAACCCCTGCTAAAATTCCAAGAGTCCAAAAACTATAAACACAACATACACAACCTGTTAACTTTTGATTCCTTGCATTCAAACTCCATTTGTTCTCAAGTGTTTCTTGACTAAAACCATCCACACAGTTTCTGATTCACATATTAGAAGTTATCCTAACTTCTGTATTCATACTGCAATACACTCTCCCTCCACCATCACCTCAAAGAAGTCAAAACATTACCCCTTAGCTGTTCCAGAAGGTGAAAGCTTCCAACCTTCTAAGTACGTGAAGAAGCCGCTCAGAACATCATCCGAGTTCAAGACCAAACTCCAGTTCACAGAATCTCTTCCAGCTGCAAGGTAAGCTTTTGCTGACTCTCACCACATTACTTAAGCATTACCAGATTTGCATGTTCAAAAATACAATGTAGATATCATGTTTCTGACATTGTACATGTTCTGAGGTTTCACGTATTTGTCTGCCTAAGTAGGGAGTAAATCAGTTTAGAACTTCTTGAAGAAATTAGAACTCAGAATTAGGATTAGAAAATTCATGCTTGCCTCTGATTTATAGTTCTGATATCTCTTGTTTCTGAAACACTATGAAACCTGCCATAACTGTCATATGCGCATCTTGTGTTTTGTTGAGAAATAACCAAGTTGCAGATGTTCTAACTAGCATGGAGAGGGAGACCAAATTCTGCCAGTGGTATCAGAACTTCTGAAAACTACTTTGTTCCCAGCGGATCCAGAACTTCTGACTTTGCCTATTTTTCACTAACAGGATATCTATTTTGCAGTACGCTAGAGTCAGAACTTCTGACCTCCTTTAGTCAGCAATACGCTGATTCTATTTTTCTTTTTCTCACTATTTTTGTTATTACTTTCTATTTCATTAATCAAAAAACACAAAAAAAACATTTTTTTCATTTTTACATGCTTTATTTTATTTCTTAAAACAAAAGATCAAAAATATTTTCTTAAAATAAAACAAGTCCATTTTATATCTCTTGTACATTCTTATCCATTTCAATATGGTTGTAATAGTAACTTAGGATTTAATTTTATTTGCAACCCCCATTCGTAAATATGTACCCCCATCCCCAAAATATTGTAATAGCGTAGGACTTTACATTTCTGCAATTTATTGCTTTCGAATGTAAATGCTAGTAATTAGGGTGTGTATGGCAAGATAAAATCAACAAGTAGATAACCCTAATCAAATATTAAATACATGCAAATCAAACACATTATTCACACATGCACCCTGAAGGTTAACTCAACTTATTGCCTAAAAAATGGTCATGTTATGCATGTGGGGTGTCTTAGCAAACACAATTGAAATACAAGATCATAGTCCCTCGATGACGCTATTCAAAGTTGCCTTACAAAATGATCTTAGTCCCTCAAAATGCTAAGATACCTCACAACATTGCTATCATGACTATACGATGACCCACGCCCGTCCCGCTTACCTCCAAAGATATGGTTACTTGCCAAATCAATGGTAAGACAACAATGTCAAAGGAAAAGAAAATGAACAAGAAAGACATTTGAGTAGGTAGATTGCTTTTAGTTACTTACTCCATTTAAAAACAAACATCCTTGCTATTTTCAAAACAAACATACACTTTCAAAAACCTCTTTCAAATTTGAAAACATTTTTCAAAGGATCAACACTTTGTACACATTCTTATGAACAAGAATCATTACAAAATTGGCCTAAACGATGGCGCCTTTACAAAATACTTTCAAAAACCACACAAAGCACATTTTCAAACAAAATCAAGTGAAGCAACTAAGAGCCCATGGAAAACCATGGATGAAAAGGGTGCTAATACCTTCCCTTTTCATAATCTACCCCCCGAACTCAAGAAACAATCTCAAAGGTCTTTCCTGTGCTTTTTCACCTTTCCTTATTGGATAAAAGAAAAGTCGGTGGTGACTCTTTCTAACCGCAACATTTGCGATAAAACGCAAAACAACTCAAGTCAGTTCTCCCACCGCATCACAAGTTTCTATAGCTTATCTTCTTATGCTGCTTTGGTCAGAACTTCTGCATACAAAATAACATAATTTTTAGGGTGCATATTTGTTATTTGTATTTGTTATCATCAAAACTCTAATTAAGGGTTGTAGAATCAAACTATGTTCTAACACATAACACACATTTCAGATGAACCGACAACATTTTAACATAATCTTCAAACTTCAACTTCATTAACGCAGCAGAAAGAATTTCATAATTATTCTAAAATCTACAACCATTATATAACCAACAATTTAATAAATTAAAAGAGAGTCTACAACAATCCCAAAACCCTCAAAAAGACATCAATTAAATAAAACAACCAAGCGTTCATCCCCCCGACATTACGTATCAGAGCAATGACACCCACTCAATAAGAGAAAGTAACCTCTTCTAGACTCCACGACTTCGCACTACTCCTGACTATCTGCATGTTACCCACGTGGAGGCAACATTCAAACAGTAAGGATGAGATATAATAACATTATAATAAGTTATATAATTATAAGTAAACAACATATATATCATGAAAGAATTCGAGTTTGACAATTATTAGTCATATCATCTCAATAAGTCCACAATTCAACAATTCAACAAATGTAGTGCAACTGACTCTGATGCAAGATGCATGTGGTACCATCAGGGCATAAACCCTTAACAAATTTCCATATAGGCAAGGGAAAAGCCCTCATCATTTTCCATAAAGGCTAGGGCATAAGCCCTTAACATTTGCCATAAAGACCAAGGCATAAGCCATCAACGATTGCCAATACAGGCCAGGGCATAAGACCTCAACGATGCATGAAATGTGACATGCCACAACCAAAATTATACAATCATAAGCATAACCATAAACGTCATGCCAATTTCAATACAACAACAACATCTTTTCCATATTGCAATACATTATGCAATACATTCATACATCATTCGTACAACACCATCACGTTTAATCACAACAATATGCATCACACTTCATACAACACTAACACACAAGGCATAAGCCTTCACCAAGGAAATCATCATAATATAGAAAATATAACATCACAAAAACACCAAAATCCTCATGATTAATTTCACGACTACAATAATTCATCATTAGGATAGGACCATCCCAATTAATCTACAACAACTGACACTGACACCCAAGGCATAAGCCTTCAACCCAAAATTAATTCACCTATTGTTATAATTTTTTTTATCACATTATAGAAAATGTTTTTAGATTTTTAACTGTCCAAACAGTGTGTCAAACAGACACCCGAGGCAAAAGTTATGATTTTTCAAAGTTTCTGAAAATTCTGTCAGCTTCAGCAGTAACCGGTTACCCAGTTACGGTAACCAGTTACTACAAGACAGTAACCCTATTTTCTTCAAAAATTCTCTGCGGTAACCGATTAACCAATTACGGTAATCGGTTACTGCAAGTAAGTAGCCAAATGTTTCAAAACACAACAACGGTAACCGGTTACCCATATATGGTAACCGATTACCCATCGCGAACAGACCCAAAAACCTGGATTTTCTGCAATGAGATCCCATCATCTTCATCCAAAAACCACTTTTTATGAAAGATTAAATACATCAATTATTTTAAATCATCAACACACATCATATACCACAATTCCAACACAATCAACACATCAATCTCATCATTTATAAGCAATTACAACAATCAATTTCAGAACAATTTACCCCAAAACCTAACATTCAATATCATCATCTACCCACAATTAAATCACCTATTAGAGAGTCATAACCCCACCCTTACCTTAGTTTTGATGATTCTAAGCTCTCTACCAGAGATTCCTCGCCCTAACTCGTATGCTCTTTTCCTCGTTCTTCTCTTCTGACTTCTATGATCTATTCCTCGTGTTATTAACTTCTGTTGTTCTAACTACACACTTTAGACCCCTAAATCTATATACCAACTTCGCCCTTCCTCTTATTACTCGATTTATTTTATTAATTAATTATTAATATTATAAATTACCATTTTATCTCTTATAAATATAATAGTAATAATAATAATAATAATAATAATAATAATAATAATAATAATAATAATAATAATAATAATAATAATAATAATAATACTAATGTTGCTAATATTCTTCATTCACCCCCATGTCTCTACACTATTAGCCATAAGCCCCTAACTTCTTCAATTATTATTACATCTATCCTTCCAACCATTTCATCGAAACGCGTCATAAAATCATCAAAACATATAAGCAAATCATATCATCTATTTTATTCCAATAAAATAATTCTAATTATAGTTGGGGTGTTACAACTCTCCCCTCCTTAGAATATTTTCCTCCTCGAAAATTACCTGATACTAACAACTCCGGATACAACTATCACGTTCTTTCTTCCAACTCCCACGTCATGTTTGAAAATATTTTGAATACTACTATCCAACATATATATCGTCAACTACAACAGTCTAACAAGATGCATTACTACTGAGTCATGAATGCACATATCCATTTTCTCCTTGTCCCATCACCATGCGATACAAGATCTATTACTTTACGATATTGTTCACGCTTGAACCGGAACACAACGAGTTCTTTTCAGTCACTATAAGTAAAGTTTCTATAATTTTATTCATAAGGAAAAATATGCCCACCCTCGATTCCTTGCCATAGGAAACGATACAACAATATAGCTTAAGGACGCAAAGTCTCATGACATGAATACCGTCTATATTATTACATCACACAAAAATACCTTCCTAAGCACATAAATTTAACCTTAATATCGACAACAGTGAGACACACACACCAGTACTACAATGCTACGTCTCATACATCGAACACGTAATTCAATTCATTCTATTGACATGTCAGCAACACGAAAGACATGCAAACACTCCACCTATCACTTCCATTCTGGAATATCTGCTGGTTTGCATTATTCCTTCAGACATCTAACATTTAACCCTCGATTCCTAATAAGTCATACACGCATAAGGAAGTGTGCCACATTCATGCTTCTGCTACGCCACTCTCATCATTCACCTCAAAGTCATTATCCTCATTTTGATCTCTATCAACTATCAGATCTACAAGTTTCACACCCAGTTTCTGGGTCTCTTTAATATCCACCAAGAATTCATTGTTCACTTTAGATATCCTCAACCTTTCACTCTGCAGCATTAACTCACATGTCAACTCAAGTCACCGAACTGCTCCATAAATCCCAACACTTTCATGGCTACTCTTTGCATTAGGTTCACACAAAATGGTGAACAATGATTCTCTTAATAAAGTTGTCCTCTAACTATCCTCACTCTAAATCCGTATCTGAAGATAATATAACTCCAATTCAATTATAGTGAGAACATACTCGCCTACCAGTTGGTCTATCCAGTCGTCAATCATCTGAAGTGGATATGTAACCTCAACCACTATTTTAATCAGTTATCGGTAATCCATATACAATTTCATACTAATTTCATTTTCCTTAAATAATAACATCAAAGCTCTCAAAAATGATACATTCAGTTTTACAAATCTATTTCTTTGTACATATTCTAATTACTTCTCCAATTCTCCCAACTTTTGAACTAACATCCTGTATGGTGCCATAGGAACAAGTCTGATATCAAGAACGAGATCAACAACAAATTCTTCCTCTCATCCAACCTCTTCACGTGACAAATAAACTACTTCCAGGTGTTGGAACCATTTTTAAAACAAAGTTCATCGCATTAGCATTCTAGTGCTTCAAGCGGAACTCGAATCGGACGTCTGAAACTCAAGTTATGAATTTTTGAAGTTTTTATTGATTTTCATCGCAGGGTACTCGGGTACCCATATATGGTAATCGGGTACCGGCGGGATAAAAGCAGTTTTTTGTCATTTTCTGTGTACAAAATCCATTCCAACATATATCCAAAACCTCATTCTTCTTACAACTCGAGAGACACATTACTTTCTTCAAAAATTCAGTTTCCAAAAAATCAAAATTCCAATTCTTTCCACAAAACTACCCAAAACTTCATTCTTCTTATAACTCAAAAGACATATTACGTTACCAAAACCTCAATTTTCAAAACCTCAAATCTCTGATTCTTCTCACAAGACTACTAGTATCTTTGAGTTCCGGCTCTGAGTCGTAATTCACAATCACTCAAAAACATCAACAACACTCGACAATTACTTACCCGACTCCAACAATAACATTTACAGTACATCATCATTATATCACCATTCAAAATGTCAAAATCATACACAATGGTAACTCAACAATGACAACTTCACGATCAACCGACATTTTCTAAAACATCACAATCATCTGAGCTTCATCTTCCAAGAGCTATCCCATTTTCTTAGCTAATGTCCTAAGGGGATCATCAAAAAATTACACACCTCTTGTATATCACTAGTCGTCACATTACTCTATATCCTATGAGAAGAAACCTTTAACAATTCTCTTTTTCCTTTGGAGGCTACTCTACTTGACCAACAAATAAGAACCTTGAATCCGTATAACCTTCAGGCATGAAAATCTACATCGACTCGCCAAAACACTTTGTAAATACTTGATTTAATTCCATATAGTTCACCCCAAGGCTAACATCAAGTTAATCCAACATTTCTCTCTAACAACAAGTCACAATCATCCCCGAAAAAACATTAGGACCTACGCACAACTGGTACATCATTAGTCATAACATCGCCCTCCATTCCTAGAGATGCGAATAATGTAAGTACCTGATCATTCCTGCTCAAGGACACTTCTACTGACCGTTAGACTTAAATCCTGAACCCATACTTCCTATGAATTCGGGAAACAACACGACTTCGTCAATCTTTGCACTTATATGATTTAGGGCACACTAAACCATCTTAGAGAAGCACAAGCTTCTCCCTCACTTATTCAATCCCACTCATGCAAACAAGTGATTAGAACAACAAGAAAGTACCAACATCGTTTCACACACATGTTGCGTACTAAGAAACAAAACAACGACAATACTCCACTGTCACACTACAGACTCAACAACTCGGCTAGACAGACCGACCTGCTCTGTACCAATTGTAACACGCTATTTCCCCAACGGTAAATTTTAATAAAAATCAGAATAAAATAAAACTCCAAAATAGGATGTCACATCATTCAACATATTCAAATTTGCTCATTTAAGATAAGACAGATACATAACACACATTTCGGATAAACCGACAACACTTCAACATAATCTTCAAACTTCAACTTTATTAACGCAACAGAAAGAATTTCATAATTATTCTAAAATCTTCAACCATTATAAACTCAACAATTTAATCAATTAAAAGAGAGTCTACAACACTCCCAAAATCCTCAAAAAGACATCAATTAAATAAAATAATCGAGCGTTCATCCCCCCAGTGTTACGTACCAGAGAAATGACACCACTCAATAAGCGAAAGCAACCTCTTTTAAACTCCATGACTTTGCACTACTCCTGGCTATCTGCACATTACCCACGTGGAGGCAACATTCAAACAGTAAGGGTGAGATATCATAATAATATAATAGGTTATATAATTATAAGTAAACAACAGATATATCATGCAAGAATTCGAGTTTGACAATTATTACTTATATCATCTCAATAAGTCCACAATTCAACAATTCAACAAATGCAGTGCAACTGACTCTGATGCAAGATACATGTGGTACCATCACGGTATAAGCCCTTAACAAATTGCCATATAGGATAGGGCATAAGCCCTCAACATTTTCCATAAAGGCCAGGGCATAATCCCTCAATATTTTCCATAAAGGTCAGGGCATAAGCCCTCAATGATTGCCAATACAGGCCAGGGCATAAGCCCTCAACGATGCATGAAATGCGACATGCCACAACCAAAATTATGCAATCACAAGCATAACCATCAACATCATGCCAATTTCAGTCCAACAACAACATCTTTGCCATATTGCAAAACATTATGCAATACATTCATACATCATTCGTACAACACCATTATATTTAATCACAACAATATGCATCACACTTCATACAACATTAACACACAAGGCATAAGCCTTCAACAAGGAAATCATCATAAGATAGAAAATATTACATCACATCAACACCAAAATCCTCATGATTTATTTCACAACAACAATAATTCATCATTAGAATAGGACCATCCCAATTAATCTACAACAACTGAGACTGACACCCAAGGCATAAGTCTTCAACCCAAAAATAATTCACCTACTGTTATCAAAATTATTATCAAATTGTAGAAAAATGTTTTTAGCTTTTTAACGGTCTAAATGGTGCATCAAACGGACACCCGAGGCGAATGTTATGATTTTTCAAAGTTTCCAAAAATTCTGTCAGCTTTAGTGGTAACCGGTTACCCAGTTATGGTAACCGGTTATGCAAGATAGTAAACTTATTTTCTTCAAAAATTATTTGTGGTAATCGGTTACCTAGTTATGGTAACCAGTTACTGCAAGTCAGTATCCAAATTTCTCAAAACACAAATAGCGGTAACCGGTTACCCATATATGGTAACCGATTACCCATCGCGAACAAACCCAAAAACCTGAATTTTCTGTTATGAAATCCCATCCTCTTCATCCAAAAACCATTTTTTATGAAAGATTAAATACATCAATTATTTTAAATCATCAACACACATCATATACCACAATTCTAACACAATCAACACATCAATCTCATCATTACAAACAATTACAACAATCAATTTCACAATAATTTACCCCAAAACCTAACATTCAATATCATCATCTATCCACAATTAAACCATCTATTAGAGAGGCAGAACCCCACCCTTACCTTAGGTTTGATGATTCTAAGCTCTCTACCAGAGATTCCTCACCCTAGCTTGTATGCTCTTCTCTTTGTTCTTCTCTTCTCACTTCTACGATCTATTCCTCGTGTTATTAACTTCTGTTGTTCTAACTACACACTTTAGACCCCTAAATCTATATACCAACTTCGCCCTCCTCTTATTACTAGGTTTATTTTATTTATTAATTATTAATATTATAAATTACCATTTATCTCTTATAAATATAGTAGTAATTATAATAATAATACTAATGTTGCTAATATTCTTCATTCACCCCCACGTCTCTACACTATTAGCTATACACCCCTAACTTCTTCTATTATTATTACACCTATCCTTCAAACAATTTCATTAAAACGCGTCATAAGATCATCAAAACATATAAGCACATCATATCATCTATTTTATTCCAATAAAATAATTCTAATTATAATTGGGGTGTTACACAGCACCTCACATCCCACACAGACTGAAAGATCCTGCACCCACATCCCACACATGTACCTACACATGAGGATGATTATACACAGTAGGATCATGATGATCTAGATGGGGATGATGATGAGTTGGATGGAAACGATATTCGAGAGAATGATAATCTGAGTCACATTCATGTCATTGACGGGAGATTTTGGATTTGGCCCGAAGGAAGCTCGTAAGTTTTTTATTTATAAATTTTTATTTAAGTATACATTTCCATTTTTAATATAACTTTATATTTAATATTTTTAATTCAAATTATTATTGTTTAGTTTTGCACCGAGTCAGAATGCTGCCAAGGTTATAAGTTATATAATTCAATAGATGTATAAACAATTTTGGAAGAGTTTTAAAGACGTTCCAAGTAAAGAAGTCTGGTTTAAAAAATTTAAGGTATAATTAATTAATTAATTTAGTTATTGTTATTTAAATGAATTTTTCATTATAATCATCTAACTATTTATTTTAATGTCATACAAATTGCAGGAAAAATGTGTGTGAGACCCAATGAACGAGAGAATGATTAAAAAAAATTATTATGGTAGAACCTCAAGATGACTTTCTGACATACTGCGGCGTGTTAGAGAGCGTTGACATTTTTTGGATATCCGTCCTAATTGGATAGGAAAAGAAGTTTTTGAGGAACTTCTTATATATTGAAAGACACCAGTATTTCTGGATAAATCTGAAAAATGCAAAGAAGATGAGAGCAAATGAAAAAGGGGGTTGCCTTAATGCAGTTGGAAATATAAGTACCGATGAGCATGTTCCGCGCATGGTAATTATTACCACTTTTTAAGTTATATTTTAATTCATAATATATTTTATTAATTAAAGTTAATTTTATTATTTAGACTAAGACTTTGAGGAGACCATCACTGATGATTGAGTTGGTTAAAAAAACTCGGACAAAGAAAACGGGGGATTTTGTTGACGAACATACATTAAAAGCTATGGTAAGTTATTCAATTTATGTTGTTTATATATATTTTTAATTTAATGACAACTTTGTGGCGTGATTTTCACGTGGCAATTGAGAAGTTGTGACGTGAAAATACGTGGCAATTGAGAAGTCGTGGCGTGAAAATCACATGGCTATCTTTATATATTATTTAATTTAATTTAATTTAATTTAATTTAATTTATATTTAACTTAATTTTTTTATTGAATGTGTAGGAGGATTATCAAGTATTGCTTGCAGAATTGTATGACTCATAATCCTCAATATACTCCGAGAGAGGGAGAGCCGCTTCATCCAGATGTGGATTTTTATATTTGGAGTAAAATCACTGGCAGAAATGGGCCTAAAGATTGTTTTTTTAGTGGTGGAAATTTGGTGTGAACCATGAGAAGTGGAGATAAAACTCTATTTCAAAGAGTTAGAGATGGGGAAGGAGGGTCACGTCAACTAAATTTGACACCGGAACAACTTGAAATAATAAGATAATTGGCGTTAAATGAGGTGAGACGCGAGTCAGCGTAACATGAGGTAGAAATGAAAGCCCCAATGGAGGTAATGAGGCAAGAGCAACATCGACAAATGGAAATCATGGCGAAGAGGCAAGTTGATATGGAGCAGTAAATGAGGAAATTTATGCAAGAGTTTGATGGAAATCAAAACTTTAGTGGTCAAGAGCCGAAGGATGACGAAAACAAAGATAATTTTAATATTCACAACTATCCCAATCAAGATGATCCGTTGAATTAATTTTATTTTTATTTTGCTTTTAAATTTGAATTTGTGTAACATACTAATTAAACCTATTTAGTATATTAAATTAATAAATCTTAAATTTATAATTTTAGTTTATTAATTTTGTTATATTAAATTTATTTAGTTTATTAATTTATATATTTAGTATATTTATTTTATTAATTAGTTTTATTAATTTAATTTATTAATGTATATTTTGTTTCAGCAATTAAATTAAAAAAAACAGTAGTGACGTGATTTCCATGTCACAAAGTTGTAACATGTAAACCACGTCGCAACCTATAATTTTTTATAAAAAAAGAAAAGCATGTTAGCACGTTACTTTGTAAAATGTAATTATTTAGTGATGTGATTTTCACATCACAAATTAGTTACGTAAAAATATCGTGGTAAAAAAAGTTGCTGCTTTGACTCCGCCTGCTACGCCTACTTCTACTGAAACATTATGATTTTTGTGCAAACATGTTGTGACGTGATTTTCACATCACAATTTTGTGACATGAAAATCATGTCGCAATAAAGTTGCCAGACGCCTTCCCGCGATGTAATTGTTCACGTCACAAAAAACACGTTGTAACGTGATTTTGCATGTTGTGACGTGATAATCACGTCGCAAGTGGGCTTTTTTTTTGTAGTGGAATGGGTACTTACATGAATAGGTATACGTTGAACAACAAAAGGGATTCATTGATCCTACTTACCCAAACCATATGTTTAAGTTGAAGAAATCTCTCTATGGATTGAAACAGGCTCCTAGAGCTTGGTACGAGAGGTTGACAGAGTTTCTTGTCAATAATGGGTACGAGAAATGATGAATAGATAAGACCATGTTTATCAAGGAGGAAGATGGAAAACTTATGATTTCTTAAATATATGTTGATTACATTGTGTTTGGAGGAATGTCATACCATATTGTGGAACATTCTGTCAAACAAATGCAATCAGAATTTGAGACGAGTTGTTGGTGAACTGACATATTTTCTTGGGCTTCAAGTGAAACAGATGGATGACTCTATTTTCATATCTCAAAGTAAGTATGCAAAAAGCATAGTAAAAAAGTTTGTAATGGAGAATGCAAGTAACAAGAGGACACCTGCTCCTACTCATGTGAAACTATTAAAATATGAAAAAGGTATTGTTGTTGATCAAAGCTTATACATATGTATGATTGGTAGTTTATTGTACCTCATAGCTAGCAGATGTAGTGAAACGCTTATGCTGTTTCTTGACGAAGTTGGCACATTCAGGTCTAATATGACCATATCCTTCACATTTAAAACATTGAATGTCTCTGCTTTGACTTGGCTTCTGTTTTGATCTTGTTTTCTTCTAAGAATCAAGATTGTTACTGATATCATATGAGATGTTCTTGACATCTGGTCTCCATCTTCTGTCCAATATTTTTAACACCCTATTGAATTGCTTCCCAAGAAGAACAATAGTATTAGATAGATCCTCATCAGTGTCCATCTCAGCTTGACCTTTATCATCTTCAGCATTGGATACATAAGCTATGCTTTTGTTCTTTTTCTCAGCCTTGTTACCAATAGTCAATTCAAATGTTTAAAGTGACCCAATAAGTTCATCAACTCACATGTTGTTGATGTCCTTAGCCTCTTAAATAGTTTTGACCTTCATGTCAAATCTCTTGGGAAAGGACCTAAGAATCTTTCTGACCAACTTTGCTTCTAACATCTTCTCTCCCAAGACACTTGAAGCAATAGCAATTTCAATAATCTTCATCTAATATTCCTGAATTGTTTCATCATCATTCATCTTCAAATTCTCGAATTTTAAAGTGAGAAGCTGGAGTCTTGAAATATTCACCTTAGAAATACCTTCATAAGTTGTCTTGAGAATTTCCCAAGCTTCCTTGGCCATGGTACACATATTAATCAGCCTGAAAACATTTTTGTCTACTCCATTAAATATAACATTTAAAGCCTTGGAATTTCCAATGGCTTCCTTATCATCATTTTCATCCCATTCTTCTTCTTCAGGTTTTATGGTTTCAGTTTCAATCTCTTTCCCATTTTTGTTAATGACCTTCACAATAGGATGTTTCCATCCTTTCAAAACAACCTTCCAAGCTTTGTTGTCCATAGATTTTAGAAAAGCTACCATTCCAACCTTCCACCAGTCATAGTTTGAACCATCCAACATAGGTGGTCTACTATTATATCCTCCTTCTTTCTCCATAGTATCAAAAAATATATCCCTAAATCTAACCCAGTAAATAGAATTGGGTGTTTTCTCTTGATGCCAATTAAAATTCTGGCACACACACAATATCAAAAATCAAGATTGATGTCTCAACAATACACAATGTCACAACAAATGTCATGACATCTGCTGGCAGAACAAAAAAAAAAAATTAACAATGCATAATTATAACTTTCATAAAGTAAAAGAATACACATAATTGTTAACTCAGTTCGGCGCAAACTCACCTACTCTGGGGGCTACCAAGCAAGGAAGGAAATCCATTATTAGCAGTATAAATTCGAAGCTAAACTCCCACATTTACAACCTCTCGCTTTATCCCTATCTAGCGAAACTCCTACCTAGGTATAACACCCCAAAATAATTAGATTATTTATTTAATCATTTTATTAATTTATGTTGAGTATTTGTGGCTTAATTGTAATGTTTATGCAATGTATGGATGATCATGATGCTTGGCATGATGTTTTGTGTGGTGTATGTTAGGGTAGTAGAAATTAAGAAGGTATAATTATTTTAATTAGTTAAATATAAATAAAATATGATGTAGAGACTATGAGGGCAAGGTAGTAATATGGTGAAGTAAGTGAGGGTAAGAAGGGAAAAATATATTATGGGTCCAAGGGATAAGATTGACAAAAGGAAAATAGTGTCAGTGTTTACTCATTTTCTAGGACCGCTTTTGGGGAAAAGAGAGACAGAGCAAAGCTATGGCACTGAAGAACTCATAGGGTTTTTGTAGAACGCGAGAAGAGGAAATAGATTGTTGATAGGAATCTAAGTTAATGGGGTTTATTGCTGTTATTATAATTGATCTAAGGTTTAGATAACTGTAGGTTTGTGTTGGGTTTTTGTTTGATGATGCTAATATGATGTTTGATGATAAATTGGTGAAATTGTGATGTTTTCTTGCAAATAATTGATTCATATGATGTATGGTAAATTATGTTATTGTTATATGATGAAACCAAGTGAAATTATAATATTGGAGACCTGTAATATGATGAAATCGTGTAAAGATCAGACTGGTACAATGTAGAGACAACGATAGGGAAATCCTATTGGCGCAGGATCGTTGGGATCTAGGAAGCATCAACAGGAAATGATAACGTCGCGTGGTCATCACCGGGCGAACTTAGAAGTGAAGGGATGGGCAGAAAAGTGGAGCTTTTGGAGTGTCTCGCTCGCGTCATCCCCGGGCGATGCAGGAGCGAGAGGTGTGTTGCCAGGCGAGCAAGATACACCGTTGGGAGATGGATGCTAGAGAAGAATTGGTGAGTTGTCGCTTCCATGTTGTCGGGTTAGCCTCAGGCGAGTAGTGTGCATCGTCGGGCGAGCACCAAGCGATGGACAACAATAGGATTTTTAAAGAGCCATAACTTGAGTTTTAGAACTCTATTTGAGGCGCTGTTTGAAGCATTGGATAGATAACACAATGAAATATGACTAGGTGGAATAAAATGAATAATAGGAAGTATAATTCCAGTACCTACATTTTTATGAATAAGATTATTTAGAGATTTTTTTAGTATGACGTATGTGTATATAATGAATCGTTGATGCTATGATGATGTTGTTTCGTGTTATGATGTATGTGTTGATATTTATGATGATTATATCAATGATGATGCATTTTGACTAACAATGGTTATTTGGTTATTAAGATGTTTTGCATCATGTATTCATGGCATAAGAGTAGGACTTCGATCCAGTGATATTGTTAGGAATTCGGTCCAGTGAAGTTGTAGGACAATTTATCCAGTGATGGTCTCAATCCCATAGTGTGGATTTGAGTGCAATTTGTGACGTGCTCTGGTTCCAGGTGGGAATCAATCCTATTGGTGGGGATCTTTGGAGAAAACGATGACAGTGTCATCAATGAAGTTTTGGTACCACATGCATGAATCTAAATAAGTTGCATTGCATTATATATGGAATTGCATGATGATTTTGATTGAAAAGTGTTTTGTGAATGTGTGTTTGTGATAATTGTTAATTGATGGTATTACCATGTGTCTATGTGTATTATGATGCTTGAATGTGTGAGTATGACATGAGGTTTCAATGGTATATTTCTTAGGTATGGTATTATAACTACTATATTTACTCCTTATGTCTTTTATAATTATTATGATTTTCTCAACCTTGCTGCTTGGAAATGTTGCCTCTATACATGGGTAACTTGCAGGTAATCAAGAATAGTCTGCCGAGACTTAAAGGATAGCTGCAGAGTGTGTTCTGAAGAAGTGAAAAACACAAGAAGGGGGGTTGAATTGTAAAAACTGGAAATTAATTGCAATCAACACGATATTTTTATCCTGGTTCGTTTGATCTCAAACTACTCCAGTCCACCCGTTAAGGTGATTTCTCCTCTCTCCAACGAGGTCTTAATCCACTATATTCAACTGAATATTACAATCTTCTTTAACAACTGCTAAAGCCTTCTTGATGCAAACCACAAACCGGTTCCTCAAGGAAATACTTTCTTACAAAGAATTGAAATCTAGGTGTGTGAATGTTTTCTACAAAAACTGTTTATCACAACTGTGATACTACACAAATTAAGCTTAAGAGAACTAGAGTGCTAAAATAATTGTGTAAGGAATTTGATAGCTTTTAGCAAACTGAGAGTGAGGAAGATGATGAATAGCTTTTAGGCGTGTAGGTTGTTGTAGAGCATTAGCCAATTCAATCTTCATTGACTTGTTTATATAGCATTGGAAATAGTGTATGTTGGAGCAATAATTCTGTTTCAATGCCAATAACAATCTTTCCTTATTAAGAAGATCTTGTCTGGAATGATGTCGTTGATAATAACTCATCTTGAATGCACAGTACCGTTGCCACTTAAGCGTGTTCTGGCTTTGGCTCATTCTGACGCTGCTTAGGTGCTGATGAACTGTTGTTGTCTTTATCAGAGTTCAGAGTGTTAAGCGCAGATCTGTTCATCAAGCTTCAGCATAAGCGCAAGTTGATCTTCTGATTCTGGTATCTAATATAGCATCTTCTGATGCTGATGTTGATATCCAATTTTCTGATGCTGATGAGGATGTTCTCTTGCTGATACCTATCAGAGTTTCTGTAAAACAGAAAGTAATTTTTAGGTAGCAAATAGTTCTTACATGAATCATACAATTAATATATCTTTTCATTTTGTTATCATCAAAACTTAAACTTAGGGTAGTAGATTCAAACTTTGTTCTAACATGTTCTTTATTTCCTATAAAATAAGAGGGTCTTGCTATGATATGTAACATCATGGATAGGATAGTTTGTTTTGAATAACCATGTTACTTTGTTTATTTTTGGATTTGAACTACCATTGTGGTATTGGAGTTGTTTTGATTTGATGAAGTTATTTATAAGTATCTTAATAAAGATATTTTGAATCATGAATTTACGCTGCGAGTAAGTTGAGAAAACTATGGTTGTTAATAATGAAATACTTAATGTAATTTATTTTTTGAAAACCCGTGTTACGGAGCAATATATGTATTACTATGAATTTTGTTTGAAGTAAATATGCCACCCTTTTTGGTGCATTACTCTGATTTAATTATCGAATTATTTTAAGAATATTCTTTGGGGTTTAGAAGGGTGTTGGAACCTTCTAGATATGAGAAATCTCCATCTCACTTCCAAACACTACAGTGATTTTAAACAATCTCAGTCCCAGGGAATGTCTCAAGAAACCAAAAAGGAAGAACACACTTTCAAATTACAAATACTTTGTTTTCTTAAAAGCTTCACTAAGAAAAATACTCAACTCTTGCTTACAAGCTTCAAGGAGAATAATAACTTGATGAACAAGTAATAATCAGTTAACTCAAATGAACCAAAGATACATGATGACATACAAACAAACACACAGAGAACCTAAGGAACTATCAAACACTAAACCCTTATTTTTCACAAGGTTTTACAATAAAAAATATTCTTGAAAACTAGGTCTTGGATGACTCCTTATATAGACTTCTACGGTTGCTCTTGAACTCTTCAATCAAATATAATCTTCACTTATAAATCCTTGCAGAATATTCTCCACGAAAATAGAAACAAAAATAAATATTTCAAATGTTTCCTAAAAAGTCTCAAATATCCTTTTTATGAAATAAATCAAATATGCAATTATTTCTAGTAATCCTTGATTGCCTGTGCCTGTTATGAGTACTATAAACCTCTAGAATCTCATATTTTTCAATCAAATCTTCAAGGATAAATATCCAGCTGTATTGTCATGATGTTCTGTTGCAACATGTCACAACATTTGAAAGAACATCTCCCAAATAAGTATCGGCATACACTGTTGTACCAGTTGATACTGGTGCTACTCATTTGTTTATTTCATTTATTTCGTGTGAATATGATAACATGTTAGGATTGAAGTTGTCTGATATGAATGGTAGCATGGTAATAGATACCCCTGCTAGTGGTTATGTTACTACTACTTGTGTTTGTTTGAAATTTCCTTTGACTATTTATGGTAAGAGTTTTGTGATGGATTGGTGTGTCTACCCTTACACCAAATTTATGTTATTCTCAGAATGACTAGTTGGAGTTCAACTATGTTATAACAATTGATGTTGTTGTCTGCTAAGCAAGTGAATGAACTTATGGAAGATGAAGATTTGATGTTTGCAATGTTTGCCTCACTTCAAGTTGAACTTGAAGCTGTGAGTGTTGAATCACCTGTCGTCTGTGAATTTCCAGAAGTGTTTTCAGATGACATCAGTGATTTTCCTTCAGAACATGAAGCAAAGTTTTCTATAGATGTGGTGCCAGGTATAAGTCCAGTGTCAATGGATCCTTATAGGATGTCAGCTTCAGAGCTGAGCGAGTTGAAGAAATAACTAGAAGAGATGCTTGAGAAGAAGTTTGTGCGACCGAGTGTTTCACCGTGAGGTGTGCCTGTGTTATTGGTCAAGAAGAAAGATGGAAGCATGAGACTGTGCATGGATTACAGACAGTTGAATAAGGTGACTATAAATAATAAGTATCCAATTCCGAGGATCGATGATTTGATGGATAAGTTGGTGGGTGCTTGTGTTTTCAGCAAGATTGATTTGAGGTCGGGTTATCATCAAACTCGTGTTAAACTAGATGATATTCCAAAGACAACTTTTTGAACAAGGTATGGTCATTACGAGTACATTGTGCTGTTGTTTAGTGTATCTAATATGCCAAGTGTTTTCATGGAGTATATGAATCAGAATTTTCATTCATATTTGAATAATTTTGTCGTGGTGTTCCTTAATGATATTCTGATGTATTCCAAATCCGAAGGAGAACATGCAAAGCATTTGAGAATTGTGTTGTAAGTGTTGAAAGAGAAGAAGTTGTATGCAAATCTATCAAAGTGTGAATTTTTGTTGAAGGAAGTGAGTTTCCTTGGTCATGTGATATTTAGTGGTGGAATTAATATGGATCCTTCTAAAATTGATATGGTGTTACAATGGGAGACTCTGAAGTCTGCGACTGAGACTCAAAGTTTTCTTGGTTTATCAGGTTATTACCGAAGGTTCATTGAAGGATTCTCTAAGTTAGCGTTACTGTTAACTCAGCTAACTCAAAAAGGCCAAGCTTATGTGTGGGATGTTGCGTATGAGGAAAGTTTCATAGGATTGAAAAAGAAGTAAACGTCTGCTTCGATATTAATTTTGCCTAACCCAAGTGATGCTTTTGTGGTGTATTGTGATGCATCGAAGATGGATGTTGGTGGTGTGCTAATGCAAAATGAACATGTTGTTGCTTATGCTTCTAGGCAATTGAAAATTCATGAAAGGAATTATCCTACGCATGGCTTAGAGTTAGTAGCTGTGGTGTTTGTGTTGAAGATTTGGAGACATTATCTTTTTGGCTCTAAATTTGTAGTGTTCAGTGATCATAAGAGCCTGAAATACTTATTTGACCAGAAGGAGTTGAATATGAGGCAGAGAAGATGGCTTGAGTTATTGAGTGATTATGACTTTGATTTGAATTACCATCCGGGTAAAGCAAGTGTAGTTGCCGATGCATTGAGTAGAAAATCAATGCACATGTCAATGCTTATGGTTCGAGAGTTGGAGATGATCGAATAATTTAGAGATACGAGCTTAGCATGTGAAGAGACTACCGATAATGTGAAGTTGGGAATATTGAAAGTGACTAGTGGTATAATAGAAGAAATCCGAGAAGGCTAGAGATATGATTTAAAGTTGGTTGACCAGTTGACCTTAATTAACCAAGGTAATAAAGGTGAGTTCAAATTTGATGATAATGGTGTGATGAGGTTTGGAAATAGAGTGCGTGTTCCGGATATTCCAGAACTTAAGAGAACTATCCTCGAATAAGAACATAAAAGTAGGTTAAGTGTTCATCCCGATGCTATGAAGATATATCAAGACTTGAAGAAGTTATTTTGGTGGTCTGGTATAAAAAAGAAAATCTCTAAGTTTGTTTATGCTTGTTTGACTTGTTAGAAGTCAAAGATTGAACATCAGAAGCCTATGGGTCTTATGCAACCTTTGAGTATTCCAAAGTGGAAATGGGGCATTGTCTCTATGGATTTCGTGTCGGATTTACCAAAGACCGCTAAAAGTAATGACTCGATTTGGGTGATTGTGGATAGGTTAGCTAAGTCGGCTCATTTCTTACTGATGAAGATTAATCATCCTATAGAGAATCTAGCCGAGATGTATATTGATGAGATTATGAAATTTGCATGGAATACCTCCGAGTATCGTTTTAGATAGATATCTAAGGTTTACGTCGAAATTCTGGAAAGGTTTACATAATGCTTTTGGTACTAAGTTAAATTTGAGTTCTGCATATCATCTGCAGAGGGACGATCAGACAGAGAGGACTATTCAGTCTTTGGATGATTTGCTAAGGGCTTATGTGTTAGAATAAGGAGGATCTTGGGATAGTCACTTGTCATTGATTGAAGGTGGCCTATCAGATCACTTTACCACTGTCGCTTGCGAATCTTCATGACGTGTTTCATATGTCTCAGTTGAGGAAGTACATTCTGGATCCATCACATGTGATTCGAATGGATGATGTATATGTGAGAGATAACCTAATTATTGAAGCATTGCTGGTTGCGGTAAAGAGGCAAGCAAAAAGTAAAGTATTATTTTACCGGGTGATATAAGTTATATCGTATCGTGTCTATAGAGATTGGTGAATTGAAATGCCATTCAAAAAATCTCTTATCAATGAGTTTGGGGGATAAATGGGTTGAAAGGAAAGTATCAACAGAAAATAAATGTATAATAAGGAAAAAAGGAATAACTTATCAAACATGCATATATACTACTTCTCACATACTTAAACCTATCGACCTGTTATATTAAACCTATAATATTCATCAACATCATCACGTGTCTCTCACAATCTAAGTCATTTCTTACCCAAACTTAGAGGCTGACTATATCACCTCGGCGACGATCTCTCAACTACCTCAACAACACAGAAGTCAACCGTACTCGCTTGTATCGATGATCTCTCAGAGTGACACAAACAACCCAAAGGCATTAATCACAGACACCCTAAGTGAATAACAATGCTAAATTTATCTCTAGAATTCAGACACTATTAAATAATCATCCTAGATAAGAATTCAAGTAGTATATATCTATAGTAACTCAAATCCCTAGCACAGAGCAAAAATCAAGGATAACAATCGACAAAGATTTATAAAGCAAGTTTTATACAATGCCAAGGCCGAAAAATATACATGAATTCAAAGTAAATACATATCCAAACCAAACCAATAGAGAATACACAAAGAAAAAGAGAAATGAATCACAGATCTACCGGTTTGTCAGCACCGATCGAAGAGCAATCCACCCTCGATCATACGTATGCAAGCTTTATAGTGTTTATCTAAGATAATCCTAACAAAATTAAAGGTTGATGAAGTTGGGAGCAAAAGCTTCCCCAAAACCATCACCTAAAAAAATGAATGAAATGAAGTTATAAAACAAATCTCAGCAGACCCGCTAAGCGAGCCTAGCGTGCTAAGCGCGACTTCCTTATTTAACTCATCAAACCAACCTAAATCACACTATCCACGCTAAGTGGGCTTCAAAATAATGCTTCTTCCAAAATGTCAAAACGCAAGTAACGCACTATAAAATGCGCTGAGTGCACTCACGCTTAGCGACCTTCTGCATTCTAAGAGGGCTCTCCTGGACAAAACTTCCCAAAACTGGTCTTTTATTCTGAAAATGAACATCCGGAGCCATGCCTTCGACACCTTATTCCTCAATGCTCCAAAATGCAACAAATACCTACAAAATGAATGGAAAAACATCAAACGACACACTATGTACACAAAAACACAAACTACAAGTATTTACATAAAAGTCGGGTTTATTCAACAAATATTAACAACAAAGAGTCAATAAGTGCAACAAAATGTATATACAAAAATAGCTATAATTTGCACTTATCAAACTCTCCCCAACTTGAACTTGTTTGTCCTCAAACAAGGCCAAAGAACTCAAAGAATCAAAAGTAATCAACCAAAATATCATGAATCAACAAGTTTTAAAAACGAAAAACAAATGTATGGTTCAAACAAAAACACAAAAACACACACACAAGGTAAATACTCACCATAATCCTATAAAAATAATATGTAAATGAAACAAATCCTAAGTACAAAAATCATACTAAACATTCTAAAATAAAACAAGCTCAATCATGAATCACACCTAGTAAAAAATCATCGGTAGATGAAGAACACACAAAGGTGAGGGACAAAAAACACTCATCCACAATCTTGCAAACAATAGACTAAATTATGCATTCATCCAAAAACTCATATTGAAGATGCAAAGGCAAGAATCACAAGGGCTTTTTAAGGTTGTAATGTGGCTTGGTTAACAAACAAGGGATAAGTCCTAAAGCTAATCGAAACAAAAACTTGCCTTAACCTAAGGGAGTGATCAACTCACAAAGACTCAAGCAAAAATAATTTCATCAAACTTCTTCTTCATTCCAAATTTTAAACCAACACACATCACTTATTAATACAACATTATTCTATACTCTTTTTGTTTTTGTTTTTCAAAACTTTTTTCTTTTTTCTTTCTTTTTATTTTCTTTCTTTTCTTTATTTTCTTTATTTTTCACTTTTTTTTTTCTTTCTTATCCTCATAGTAATACTCACAAGCACATAAACATTTCTCTCTCCAACTTAAATTCAACCAACATCATAATGTGAATACTCCCTAATTTCTAAGGCAACGTAAAAATTCAAACTACAAATCCCAGTTGAGGATTAAAGAAAACAAAGAATCAATATCTATACAAAAAGATGAACCAAATACTCATAGACAAGCATTTAGAAAAAACAACATGGATATCGACAAAAAGGGTCAAAAGTGGATACTAATGATCACACACTCATAAGGTGGATTGACTATTTGGCCAAGGTAGTTGTGCTCAAAATGAAACAAAAAATGCCTTGATCATGTTCAAGCTTTCATACAATAAACACAAACAAAAGATTAAATATAATAAAATCCAGTTAAAACAAGAATTGTAGCCTCCAGCATATATGAACAATAGAAAGCTTCCTCACATTTATGCATAAAAAGGGAACTAAAGTGATTCAAGTCATGAGCAAGTAATGCAAGAAGAATGAATGTTATGGTAATTATACAAATGGTAAATTTCCTAAACATGTTATGTTATAGAAAGTGATAAATAAGTACCTGGCGAGTACCAACTTCAAAAACTATCATTACCATACATCCCCAAGTTGACACACTCAAAATCTGAAAATCATCAAATGCGACTTCAAGCTATCTAACAAAAACTTGATTCCAAACAACAAAAGAAAGAATTAAAAATAATACTATTAATTACTATACTATAAAGCCTTGGGTGAAGTGGGAAAAGGAGAGCCAATTGAAAATTAAAAATAATTCATTGGCTCTGCACAGTAAGACGCGCTAAGCGCGCTACACCAGAACAACAAAAACAAGTCCAGCAGACAGTAGTGCAGCCTCCACATTCACCTACACAATCTTAACTACACACAATATTTACAACATACAAACAAACATCCACAAGCTAAACACGACAAGCTTGCATAAAAACACAAATTGACATAAAAAACTAATGGGTGAAAGTGAATTAACAAGTTGAAAAGTGAAAATTTAAGAATTTAAAACATGTCCAATTTCAACTTGTTAAAACACAAGCCAACACATACATAAACGAATACAAACAAAACATGCATGTTTTACGCTGTAAGCTCGACGCCTTTATTTTGCGAGCTAGTAACATCCTCTCGTCATGCCATGGTATTGTCACACCGTGCAAACCTAAAGAAAGTGTCCTAACAACCACACAACAAACATTACGAAAACGAGACAATTCAAAGCAATACGTGAAAACAAAGAAAACCATATATATTTACAAGTATGGAAAGTAAACACAAAACATGTACAAGTAAACATAGACAAATTTATATACACATTCTATACAACATATACATTAATTACAAAACTCAAAAACAAAGAAACTATCGCAATGCAAAATAATAAACACCAATCTCTCCAACTATATTTGTGATACGGTGGGAGAATTGACTAGGGTTTTGCGTTTGTTTTCGCAAATGTTTCGGTTGAGCAAGAGTCGCCACCGACTTTTTATTTTATCCTAAGGAAAGGTTTAAAAAGCACAGCAAAAACCTTTGAGATTTTTTCTTGGGTTCGGGGAGTAGATTATAGAAAGGGAAGGTATTAGCACCCTTTCTATCCATGGTTATCCATGGGCTCTTAGGTACTTGCTTAGATTAACTTGCCTTGGTTTTCAATTGTTTGAAATGGTGCTTTGTGTGTGGCTTTGAAAAGGTTTTGAAAAAGATGCCTTGTTTAGGCTACCCTTGTAACAATTCTTTACTCGAATGTTTTACAAAAGGTGTTTGTCTTTTTGAAAAGATGTTTCAAGGTTTTTTTTTGAAAGTTTGTTTTGAAAGTGTTTGTGATGTGTGTTTTAAAAATGGGCAAGTGTTTTGTTTTGCAAGTTGACAAGTACTTAAGAGCTATCTACCCTAAAGTTCTCAAATATTTTTGCTACGTTTTAACCCTTTTAACAATTTTGTTCCACCATTGCATTTGGTGGACAATCTTGTGTTAGGATGTGTACGGGACGGGCGCGGGTCATCGTTTAGACCATGATTGCAATGGTGCCAAGTGTCTTTGGCAACTTTTCCTTTAAGGTACTTGATCATTTTTAGGCAACTTTCGAAAGCGTCATCGAGGGACTATGATCAATTGAATTGTATTTGTTTTGCCAAAGACACCTAACATGCAACATGGCCCATTTATTGAAGGTAACAAGTGGAATACCCTAGGGGTGCAAGTGTGATTAGTGTTGTCCATTTTCATGCTTTGATTATCTTGAAATTAGGTCAAACTATTTTGTTGTTTTTATTTGCATACAAACCCTAATTCTATCATGGTATATTTAGAAAGCGTTAAAGTGCGAAAAATAAAGTTCTAAACTATTACAACACAATATGGGAAGGGGGGTACAAATGTTCAAATGGGGGGAGGTATTTTGACAAGGAATTTAAACCTAGACTATTACATCAATTTGGAATTATTTACAAGATAATTGATTGCACAAATTAAATGGAAATAAAATAAATATGCAAGATGCAAAAGGTTTTTTATATGTATGAAAAAAGCATTTTTTATATGTCAAATAATCAAAATAAAAAAAAGTATTATTTTTTGGAGTTTTTGTGTTTTAAGGGCAAAACCCTAATTTATTAAGTAAATATATTAATTATTTAATATGTACAAGTATTTATTTATTATATACAAAAATAAAATAAATATGAAGTATATTTATAACAAAGTATTTTTTTGAGGTCAAATATTAATAAAAGAAAAAATGTATGTATTTTTGTATTTTTGTCCTAAATATTCTAATAAATATATATATTTGTATTATTTTCTAAATATGTATTATATATATAAAATAATAATATTTAATATTTATAAAAAAAAGTATATTTTATATAACATATTTTTAGAAGATAAAACAAAATAAAAATGAAAATAAAATGTGTTTACATTATTTTTTCTATTTATTCTAAATAATAATATTATGTACTTATTTACATACAAATATCAATATAATCAAATAAACGCCTAAAAAATATAAAAATGGTGTAAAAAATATTTTTTATGTTTTTAATATTTTTAGCAAAAATAAATAAGTCAGAATAAAAAAGGAAAAGTCAAAAAATCATTAAAACAAACAAAATGGGCTCAGGGGGTGTGAAAGTAATAACATGGTGCAAATAAGAAAAATAGAACAAGCCCAGCCCAATAGGTTCTTCTTCAACCTCTGGCCAGAACTGTGACAAAAAACGCGCGCTTGGAACACTCGTTCAAACACCTGGATTCTTGGACTTTTAGCACAAACTTACAACATAAGAAATGTTAATCATCAAGCCACGATTCTGAATATGTAAAGAACTCCTCCCAACTCTCAGAAATGAGAGAGAATTTTATCATTCCCAAATCTTAACCTAACTTTTTATCAATATTCAGATCTTAAATTCTCACAGCATATGCAAAATAAATGAAAAGTAAAGGCATGTACAGTTTCAGGGGCATGAGTAGAATACTTCTTATTCACAAACCTAGAGATAATGATGTCTACATTGAGAGATAGAAGTTCAAAAATATACCTGTTCAGTTGAAGTTGTATCTGATGATGGAGGTACTTTCAGAGCAAGGTGATGATTGGTACAACTTCCTTGATGCCCAGGGATGCTATTCCAAGTTTTACTTTGATTTGAAACTAGCTGAGTCGAGTTGTAGCACTCCACCTGCAAAACAAGAAAATGAAAATGGCCAAACTGATTAGAGGAGTTACAGTCCACTTCTAATGCTTTGGATAGCTTGCATTGATGGTAGGGAAGGTGTTTGAACTGGTTTGGGCAAGAATGCACGATGGAAATGAGTTGTGAGATTCAAACTGCAGCAGGTGCTCTGTTTGGACAGTTTGAGGGTGATTTTGTGAATGAGAGGGTGTTGGGGAGGGTTGGCTCGTGTTCTAGCTCAGAATGGATGTCTTGAATGTGTTTGATAACTTTTTCTAAGCATGTGTTCACTGATATGAGAGTTCTGTTTAGTTATGCCACATTTCTTCACACTTAAGCAAGAGATGGCCACTTGAGTTTCTAGGCTGATAGAGGCCCCCAATCTATGCTGCAAACATTAGTCTTGGTCAGTGTGTTATGCTCCTTGATTTATGCTTCAGAGATATGCTTTGGTACTTCTTGGATTTGCTTTTGACATAAAGCCATACCTTTTCAAAAATGGATAATTTGCTTTTTCTATTTTAAGACTAAACCTTCATGTAATGCTTAAACACATAATGCAAGGCTTGAACACAAAGGGTTTGCATTTAATTATTGAGTGAAAATGGGATATAGGACCTGTAATCAAGTTGAGCAAGCTGATTTGAAAAATTGCACAAGTTATGAACATGTACATGGCCATGAATCAAAGTGACTTTTTCCCAACTTGCCAAATTCGATTCTCCCTAACCATGAGGTTGTTTGATGAGTTCTTGGACATTTTGGAAAGCTTGGAATGTGTACTATAATCCATCTTTGAAATGCAAATTGAAATTCCAAGTGCAAGTATGTGGAAAATGGTCTTGAAGTTAGGTAAAAACCTTGCCTAAAATAGGTCAAATTTTCTCTAAGTTAAGAATGGTTTGGTACCCTTGTTCCAAAAATTGTAACTTGAGATACAAGCTTCTTTTGGGAATACTTTGTGAATAAAAGTTGTAGATTATGAAATAGGCTACAACTTTCATGTTTTGACTTTTGCTTGAATCCAAATGAATCTTGGTGAGAAAGTGGGGCAAAGTTAGGAAAAAATTAGGGTTTTTCATAACTTAGAAAAATTCTAAGTTATGAAAAATCTTCATTTCAAACCCTAATTTGCATTTCTTGATTTCTTGATGAACAAGTTTCATGATTTGGCATGTTTTGATGAAAAATGAATCTTGACACTTGATTTTGACCAAAAAGTCAAAGTTTGACTTTTCAGTATACAGTCAAAATTGATCAATTGACTGGGAATTTCAACTGTCAATCTTGTGCATTTGGGATCTTTTGAACTTGTTGAGCATGTCAAGACAATTCCATGGGGTCCTTGAGTCCATATGTGAGCTTGGTTTGCCATTGGCTAGGTCAAACAGTCAAAAATTGCCCTTGTGCAGTCAAAACCCTAAAATGACCATTTTGCCCTTTTGGTGATCTGATCAAATTTCTTGTGGAGTTGTGATCCAAACTTGATCAAATGGTCCATATGAGTTCATAATGTTGATGTGGGTCAATTTTCATGAGATTTGACTGTCAATTGGCCACAGTTGACTTTTTCCCCAATGCAGCTGATTTCTAGGTCAACTGTCCAATTGACTGGGCAAAACCTGGAATCAAGACTTGAAACTTGATGTGGATAAACTTGGGAGTTCAATATGAAGCATGAAAGTCATCTTAGGCATTTTTGGTCAAAATATCTTTGTGCAAACACAAACCCTAATTTGGGTCAACAGTGCAAGGAGAAGTCTTGAGCAGATGAAACCCTAACTGGATCTTGAGCTCCAAGGGCTTTGTGATGAGAAATTAATGAGAAATGGGAGGGCAAATTTTGGGGTACAACAGTTGCCCCTGTTCAATCTTCTTGAACCTGAAGAGTTAGATTGGCAAGTTTGCCTTTCGCGACTCGAGGGTAAAAGTAGATTGGACACTAGAGTGCCCTTAAATTTGCACTCGTCAAAGTAATGGATGCGGGAATGGGCTTAGAGATGCCGTTTGGAGATGGGCTTAACGATGCCATCTGGAAGAGTGACAGAAACTTGTCGGGGATGGGCTTAAAGATGCCATCTGGAATGAGTATCAGAAAGGTGTCCATGTTTAGGACCAACTTTGAACCGGGGTCTGAATAAGCAATAGATTGACATCCGTTGTTGGGAAGAATCCATAAACTGTTTTCAAAAGTTGCATCTGAACAAGCGATAGGTTAACATCCGTTACTTGGAGGACCCGTGAACTGTTTTCAGAAATCTTGGAGTTGAATAAGCAATAGAGCAGCATCCGTTGTTGGGAAGCGTCCGTAAACTGTTTTCAAAAGTTGCATCTGAACAAGTTGATAGATTAACATCCGTTGTTGGGAAAAATCCATAAACTGTTTTCAGAAGTCTTGAGAAGAAAATGAACAAGTGATAGGTTAACATTCGTTACTTGGAGAACCCGTGAACTGTTTTCAGAAATCTTGAAGTTGAATAAGCAATAGAGCAGCATCCGTTGTTGGGAAGCGTCCGTAAACTGTTTTCAAAAGTTGCATCTGAACAAGTTGATAGATTAACATCCGTTGTTGGGAAAAATCCATAAACTGTTTTCAGAAGTCTTGAGAAGAAAATGAACAAGTGATAGGTTAACATCCGTTACTTGGAGAACCCGTGAACTGTTTTCAGAAATCTTGAAGTTGAATAAGCAATAGAGCAGCATCCGTTGTTGGGAAGCATCCGTAAACTGTTTTCAAAAGTTGCATCTGAAAAAGTTGATAGATTAACATCCGTTGTTGGGAAGAATCCATAAACTGTTTTCAGAAGTCTTGAGAAGAAACTGAACAAGTGATAGGTTAACATCTGTTACTTGGAGAACCCGTGAACTGTTTTCAGAAATCTTGAAGTTTTGAGGAGGAATCGGTGTAGGGTTTCCTGATGATGAGCTCGTGTAAAAACTGCATCTGGATGAATCTGGAATAAGCATTAGAATGTTGCCATGTCTGGGTCACATCTGAACTATTCCTGGAAAGAATCTCGGAAGATAATGTTTTTAGTTTGTCGACTGATCTTACCTGAAAAGGTAAAGAGTTAGTTATATGCAATGTCATGATGCATGATACAATGTATGTTATATGATATGAATGTAAATGGATGCGCATGTAAGCTGGAGAGCTGTCTTGCAAAGGATGGATGAATCCGAGATGGCTGAAGATAAAAGTATCTTGACTGCTGCTGGGAAAAATAATTCCTGGTTGTTGCCGGAGAATAAGGAGCTTGGGTTGTATACCAATCTTTTGGGGAATTCCTGTCTTGAAGAGATCTTCACTGTAGAATCTTCGAATATACAATGAGGAACTGAGAACTGAGAGTCTTCATATTTGCTTGGGGAATAATAGACCTTCAATCGTTGAGGGGCCTTAGAACCACTTGCGGAGACTTGGAATTTCCTTGGTGACTGGCAGGGTAAGAGAATTTTTGATGATTTCTACTGGGGATTTTAGAACCTGGTAGACTTAAGCTGGGTAAATAAGACTGAGAATCTCTGGTCTAGTGAGAAGCATTTCTGTGGGGAGAAGGTTCACTAGTCTGGCTCCGCTGGGGATTGATAGTTTGAAGTTTTAGCTCTGCTGGGGATACTGAAACTTAAACTCTGAGGGGGATCGAGTTCTGGGGGATTCTCTGGCTGTGGATAACAAAGATAAACTCCTCTGGGGGATTGTATTGATAAGTTATGCTGGGGAACTCTAATGAACTCTGCTGGAGATAGGAAGAATTTCGCCGAGTGCGATCTCCCGTGGCAATTAGCTGAGGATAACCCAGTTATAAGCCCTTGTGAGGAGTAACTTTGAATAAAGCTCGGGAGAGACGTCCGTACTCTGCAAGGGATAAGCTTCCAGAATCTACCGGGGATAAGCTTCAAGACTTGCTGGGGATATGGATTCCAAATCTCCTGGGGGTTTCCTTTGAAAGTGTATCAAGATATCCAACTGCACCTTCAACCTATCAGTAATCCTCTTTCTGGATTCATAAGGAAATGATTATGTTCAAATGCATATGCCTATTTAACAAAACATTGGACGTTTCTCAAAATAAAACAATTAGTGCAAGAGCAAAAAAGAAAAAGGAAATGACACAAATTTCTGGGAAGAGTATTTGTATTAACTTTCTTTGAGTATATTTGTACAAAGGAGACAATCATCCTAGTAAGAGGGTTTTGTCGTAAATATTGAAATATTTATACAAAATAAAGATGGCTATGTGAAATAATTCCATGGGATTCCATTCCGCTATAGCCTTCACAACTCTGAATATCTGTCCATCCAACGCTTCGTTCGCCGATGACTGGATTGATCAGAAGCCTGGAACTGGTTGATGAAGAGATTGTCTTTGAAGTGATCCGACGAGACATAGTCATACGCTTTAATTCCCTAACTTTTGCCTGAATCGCCCTTTCGGGTTTTCGATCCACCGGGAAACCCCTTTTTTCCCAAGTCGCCCTTTCGGGTTTTCAACTTGCCGGGTGTACAGATTTTTTTGTTTTTATCCCTAATTTTTGCCTGAACCGCCCTTTCGGGTTTTCGGTTCACCGGGATGCCCATTTTTGCCCAAGCCGCCCTTTCGGGTTTTCGACTTGTCGGGTTATTTTATGCGTAGTATCTTTTGACTATGTCTGCGTTCGCAGGGTGCGGCAAATCGTCGCCGTCCATGGTGGTCAGAATCATTGCACCACCAGAAAATATGTTCTTGATCACAAATGGTCCTTCATATGTAGGAGTCCATTTTCCCCTGGGATCACTTTGCGGCAAGATAATCCGCTTGATTACGAGATCTCCAACTTGATACACTTGACGCCTGACTTTCTTATTGAAGGCCTTGATCATCCGTTTTTGATACGTCTGACCATGGCATATAGCAGCGAGTCGCTTCTCGTCGATCAGATTGAGTTGATCAAGTCGGGTCTGAATCCAATCATCTTTATTCAAACCTGTATCCTTCATAATCCTTAGAGAAGGAATCTGAACCTCCATAGGCAGGACAACTTCCATGCCATATACCAAGGAAAATGGGGTTGCCCCTGTTGAAGTACGTGTCGTCGTACGGTATCCATGTAGAGCAAACGGTAACATCTCATGCCAGTCTTTGTAAGTGACGGTCATTTTCTGAATGATCTTCTTAATGTTTTTGTTCGCAGCTTCAACAACACCGTTCATCTTCGGCCGATAGGGAGATGAATTGTGATGATAAATCTTGAACTGTTCGCACAATGCGGTGATCATCGTGTTATTCAGATTTGTACCGTTGTCTGTGATGATCCTGTCTGGAACACCATACCGACATATGAGATTTTGCTTGATGAAGCGGGCAACCACATTTTTAGTAACAGAGGCGAAGGAAGCTGCTTCGACCCATTTGGTGAAATAGTCAATGGCAACCAGGATGAAGCGATGTCCGTTGGAAGCCGTGGGCTTGATCTCTCCAATCATGTCAATGCCCCACATTGCAAACGGCCAAGGAGCAGTCAGAACGTTGAGAGGAACCAGAGGGATGTGAACCTTGTCAGCATAAACTTGACATTTGTGGCAAGTACGGGAATGTTGATGGCAGTCAGCTTCCATGGTAGACCAGTAATAGTCTGCCCTTAAGATCTTCTTAGCCATTGTATGCCCGCTCAAGTGGGTGCCAAATGTGCCGCTATGTATCTCAGTCATGATTAATTCTGCTTCAGCTTTGTCTACGCATCGGAGTAATACACAATCATGGCTTCGTTTGTAAAGGATGCCGTTGCTCAGGAAGAATTTAGCAGCGAATTTCCTTAAGAACTTCTTGTCATTTACGGAAGCTCCTTCGGGATAATCTCTAGTCTCGAGATACCTTTTTATTTCATGGAACCAAGGTTGTTCCACTACTTCTTCGGTATTAATCTCGTGACAATGTGCCGGTTCATCCATTCGCTCGATGGTGATTTGGGGAGCCTCGTTATCCCAGTTGAGTTTAAACATGGAGGACATGGTAGCTAGAGCATCTGCTAGCTGATTCTCTTCTCGCGGGAAATGCTCGAAGGTAATTTGCTCGAAATGAGACAACAATGTCAAGACATGTTCTTTGTATGGGATAAGATTAGGATGCTTGGTATCCTACTCTCCTTTGATTTGACTGATAACCAAAGCCGAGTCCCCAAATACGATCAAAGATTTGATCCCCAAGTCTATAGCAGCCTTGAGACCAAAGATGCAAGCTTCATACTCAGCCATGTTGTTTGTGCAGCTGAAGCAAAGTCTGGCCGTGAAAGGTGTGTGACAGCCTTCCGGGGAAATGAGTACCGCACCGATACCATTTCCAAGTGCATTTGAAGCACCATCAAAGTACAGGGTCCATCGGGATCCCTTTTCGGGTCCGTCATACGGTCCGTTACTTTCAATGCTGTCCAAATTCATGATGTCCTCGTCTGGGAAGTCAAATCTCATGGGTTGGTAATCTTTGATAGCTTGATGAGCCAGATGGTCAGCTAGTACACTCCCTTTTATAGCTTTTTGGGTGGTGTACTGGATGTCATACTCAGTTAGGATCATTTGCCATCTAGCTATCCTTCCGGATAAGGCAGGCTTTTCGAAGATATACTTGATAGGATCCATTTTGGAAATCAACAAGGTAGTATGAGTCAACATATACTGCCTTAGTCGGCGAGCAGCCCATACCAAAGCGCAACAAGTTTTCTCGAGCAGTGAGTAGCGAGTCTCACAGTCGGTAAACTTTTTGCTAAGGTAATAAATAACATGCTCTTTTCGACCAGACTCGTCATGCTGGCCCAAAACACACCCCATTGAGTTATCCAAGACAGTCAGATACATGATCAATGGTCTTCCTTCGACGGGTGGCATCAGAATAGGAGGTTCTAGCAAATACTCCTTGATCTTATCAAAAGCAGCTTGGCAATCATCGTTCCATTCGACTACCTGATCTTTCTTCAAGAGTTTGAAAATTGGCTCACAGGTAGAAGTCAGATGAGAGATGAATCTGGCAATATAGTTCAAGCGCCCCAAGAACCCTCTAACCTCCTTTTCAGTACGGGGAGCAGGCATCTCTTGTATTGCTTTCACTTTTGCTGGATCGACTTCAATGCCTTTGTTGCTTACAATGAATCCTAGAAGTTTACGAGACCTAACTCCAAAAGTGCATTTACTTGGATTCAGCCTGAGCTTGTATTCTTTCAACCTGGAAAACAGCTTTTCTAGATGTTCAAGGTGCTCCTCCTCTGTTTGCGACCGAGCTATCATATCGTCTACGTAAACTTCAATCTCATGATGTATCATATCATGAAACAAAGCTACCATGGCGCGTTGATAAGTTGCCCCTGCGTTCTTCAGCCCGAACGGCATCACCTTGTAACAGAAAGTGCCCCATTGTGTGACAAAAGTTGTTTTCTCCATATCCTCGGGGGCCATTTTGATTTGATTGTAGCCCGAGAGTCCATCCATGAAGGAAAACACTTTATGCTGAGCTGTATTGTCGATCAAAATGTCAATGTGTGGAAGTGGAAAATCATCTTTGGGGCTGGCTCTATTCAAATCCCGGTAGTCCACACACATCCTGACTTTGCCATCTTTCTTAGGTACTGGCACGATGTTAGCGACCCATTGAGGATAGGACGTAACAGCCAGAAATCCAGCGTCGAATTGCTTCATCACTTCTGCTTTGGTCTTTTCAGATATGTCAGGCCTCATTCGGCGGACTTTTTGCTTGATCGGTGTACAATCCTCTCTTGTGGGGAGACGGTGAACCATGATGTCTGTGTCTAAACCCGGCATGTCTTCATAAGACCAAGCGAAGATTTCAACATACTCATTCAACAACTGTATCAGGCATTCCTTGACACTTGGTTCCAGATTGGCACCCACTTGCACCTCCTTCCGGTCTTCCTCGGTCCCTAAGTTGACAGTTTCCAATGACTCTTCGTGCGGTAAGATGGCCCTTTCCTCTTGCTGTAGAAGTCTGGCTAGTTCCCCTGGTACTTCACAACCTTCGTCATCTTCATACTCGGCTTGATTGACCAGATCTTCAGAGTTATTGAAGGATATAGCATAATCGTCACCCATGGAATCCGGAGTGGATGGGTACCTGCATTTGTGAGCGTGGGTGTGTGTAAGGGATAGCCATCCTTAAACAAAAAATGCAAAAGGAAAGAAAATGAACACAAGCAGTTTATCAAATGAAAAACGTCCAATGAATCATTAAACATGGCATATGGATATGAAAAATAATCAAAACCCTTACAAATGGACCCACATGCCCCGGGCAAGGCATGAGGTGAAAAGATAGTGTACGGATTGTTTGAAAATAAATATTACAGACCAATAGGAAATGTTTGACAAATAAATTACTGATGAATAAAAGTGATGGGGACAAAGTCTTTTGCCTCCCAGTTGCTCAATCCTCCTTTGACAGTTGGGTAAATCCACTCTTTTATGTTGCTCTCTTTGTCTTCATCCTCCAAAGCGTTGATTCCGTAGGGAGAAATTTTGACTGGCGCTCTTTCAATCTTCGAACGACGCATAGCTTTCTGACCCGCGGTAGTGAACCCTAATCCAAATTTGTCTGTTTTATGCGGAATATCAGGCAACTGCCCCCATGCTGAATTCTTCCCCTCCTTTATTGCGGCCCTTGCGTCCTCCAGAGATGCCATCCTGGCCATCTGCCTTGGTGTCTCAGCTTCCAACTTTGCTACTGTTATTTCAGGAAGGACTTCTTCGAAATTCTGGAAAGGTGTCTCAATGAACTCACCTTCTACCTCCACGTACCGGAAGGAGTTCAAGTGGCTGATCATGTACTCCTCTTCACCATGGACGGTAATGATCTTCCCCTTAACAGGATACTTCAACATCTGATGTAAGGAGGAAGTGACTACCCCAGCATGGTGTATCAAGGCCTACCCAACAAGCAAGAGTAAGACGGACGGATGTCCATCACATAGAAAGTAGATTTAAACACCTCAGTGCCTATCTTGATGGGAATTTCAACCTCCCCATGGACCATTCTCTTCGAACCATCGAAAGCTCTGACAACAATATCACTCGGCTTCAACTCCAACCCTTCACAATCTAGTCGGTCCAAGGCCTTCTTAGGCAGTACATTCAGCGACGAACCAGTGTCGACCAAGACATGTGCGAAAGTAGTTCCTCGACACTCGACTGAAATGTGCAAAGCATCATTGTGGTTTCTACCTTTAGGAGTTAGGTTGGCATCAGAGAAACCCAATCCATTGTCCGCAGTAAGGCTGGCCATGCAATTTTGAAATTGATCCGCAGAGGTTTCCTGGGGCACATGGGCTGCCTTCAAGAATTTTATCAGAGCTTTAGCATGCGCTTCTGAGCAAAGTAGTAGTGCCAGCATGGAGATCTTTGAGGGGGTTTGCCCCAGTTGTTCTACCACATCGTAATCACTCCTTTTGATTATCTTCAAGATCTCATCCATTTCTTTCTTGGAGGTCTCCGGAATGACCAAGGGTTGAGCCCTCGTCCTGACGAGCTCATCTTGGATTCCCTTACCTTTATCAACAGCGGTAGGAGGGACAATATTAGGAACAACAACATCTTTAATCAATGGGGTTCTAGCGGAGAGTTTTATTGGTGCGGGGATGACCTTGTCGGCAGATGAGGGTCCAAAGATTGCTCTTGGAGGGGAAATCTCTGGAGAAAATATTCTCCCGCTCCGGGTGATTTTGCTCGTGCCTGCAATGTTTCCAATGCTGGCTTCTTCATCATCCGAACTTTCTTCAGTTATTTCGATTTGTTTAATACCATGGTAGTATACGTCGCCGCCGTAGTTCCATGGTATTGACTTCTCAGAAACATAGGGGACAGGCCCTGGCATTGTTATCTTCAAAGGAACAGATTTCGTAGCTGGTGTAATCTTAACAGGCTTTCTGACGGCCTTGGAAAGATTGGCGTGAATGGTTATGATTGAGACATCTTCAGTATAGGTTGGAACAGCAGAAACTTTTTCAAACAAAATTTTTCGACTATCCATTAGGCCTTGGATGCCTTTCTTCAGTAACGGACAATCAAACGGCAGAGAGTAACAACAATAGCAGTCTTCTTTACATCCCGGGAAGATCCCGGCCCTTAACAGATTCAACTTGATGGTTAACAATGGAGTTATCAGATTATTGACATCAGCAACATACAAATCTTCTTCAATGGCATTGACATTTCGGCCGTGCTTCGGCATGGGAGCAGATATCACATTAGGCTTCTCCGGAGCGTCAAACTCCACCTCCTTCGCCTCTATCAGGTCTTGGATTTTATGCTTGAGTGCCCAACAATCATTGGTGTCGTGCCCGACACTGTCAGAATGGTAGGCGCATTTAGCATTAGGATGGTAATGCGGAGAGGATGTATTCACATTCTTTGGTGCCTCTTGGATAGTGGCGAGATTCAACTTCAACAGATGGGGAAGCACTTGCGCTGTCGTCATATTAATGCGGGTGAACTGCCGTTGTGGCCGTTCCACCCGTTGTTGATTTGGTCTGGACTGGTTATAGCGAGGCTGCTCACTTGAAGGGTTTTGAATCATTACGGCCCCCACGGTTGGCCGACGTTCAGTCTTCCCTGCTCTTCTCTGAGAATATACCACATCCGTTTCCTTCTTAAAAGGCTTCTTCTCAACACTTGCAGCAACACTCTTCTGAATCTTTCCTAACTTGATGCCAACTTCTATTCTTTCGCCTGTTAAGATCAAATCAGTAAACCCCGCGGAAGAGTTACCAATCAGATGATTGAAAAATGGCCCAGATAGGGTCCCTAGAAACATATCAACAAGTTCACGGTCGGTTAAAGGAGGCTGCACCCTGCCAGCCAAATCCCTCCATTTTTGTGCATATTCTTTGAATCCTTCGCCTGTTCCCAATGACATACCCTGAAGTTGGGTACGCGTAGGAGCAAGGTCAGAATTGTACTGATATTGTTTGTAAAAGGCGGTGGCCAAGTCTTCCCAATTTCGGACGCTGGTTCCCTCTAGCTGATAAAACCACTCCAATTGAGCCCCAGAAAGGCTGTCTTGAAAGAAATGGATCCAAAGGTTTTTATCTGCCGTATAGGGTTGGATCTTTCTCACGTAGGACCTGAGATGCATTTTTGGACAGGACAGCCCATCATACCTCACAAACACTGGCACTTTGAACTTTGGGGGAATCACAATCCCGGCAACCAAACCCAAGTCTTCAAAATCCAAACCCGGTACTCTTTGTAGCTCCATGGCGGCCAACCTGTCTTCTAAACCCTTGTATTTATCATCAGCCGGAGGGTATTGTTGATCAGAATAGTCTTTATCCTCTTCGACCTCCTCTTCTTCCACATCGGACTCGGAAGGTACCGCAGCCCCACCTCCTTTACTGGTCCCTTTATCAGAAGTAGGAGGAAATTCAAGCACTCTCCTGGCCTCTCCGTCAAATCTTCTCCCTAGAGTAGCCACCCCGAGTCTCTTTTTCTTCTTTTTCACTGGGTCTTTATTCCCCAGCAAGGTCTTGAGATCCTCCTGACCCTTAGCCAAGGTCGTCAGGAGTTGCTGGAACTGTGCATTTTGAGCTTGTAGGTCTTTGACTGTTTGCTCGAGATCCATCCTACTGAAATAAACAGCAGATAGATAAGGAAACCTGGAGTGAGACCTGCTTATGCACATGATGAATGGTATGCTTATGTATTCAATGCATTCAAGGATTTAGAATATTCAAACTTGTTGTAGACAAAAAGGAACGCACGTCATAATAATAAGAAGAAATTTGTTAATACATAAATGCCCCATGGGCCAAATATTACAAAAACAACTTCTCAAGATAAAAAGACGTTGCGCATCCTCTTTGGCGCAATGTAGGTGTTGAGGGCCTCTTGCTCATGGAGTCGGCGGGTAAGCTCTAGAACCTTCTTCTCGCTGGCGTAGAAGCTAGCTTCAAAAGTGTTCCGTTCCTCCTTGAGCTGAATCCAACTTTTCTGCATTTCCTCCCACGATGTAGGCATGTCAGGATGTAGGATGGTGTAGGGAACCTCTCCTTCCTTGACGGGCTCTTTAATCACAAGGAGAACATGAGGATAAGGCATCAATAGACTCTGGGCTCGGGCTCGTACCCACTTGAGATAAGGCTCAAGAGGGATGGAGTTCTTGTGTCCCAGTGTCTTGCTATCAACCTTGTTGGGCCTCCCCCAAGCTCTGATGAATCTTTGGCGAAGTCCTTGCGCATTGTTGTCGAAGTCAAAAACTAGGTCAGGAATCAACATGTCGTGAGGGCCATCCCTCAGTGCATATCCAAATTGCCTCAAAGCTAGGCAAGGGTTGTAGGTGATACCTCCTCTGATTCCAAGTAAAGGAACATTAGGAAACTCTCTGCAACGATCGACGATGATGACATTTTCTCTGGACCGAGAACACCAATGTACATCAGAGTGAGTAAGAGTCATCAACCGTTGGGACCAACTTGAGCCTTGGTCATTCTTCAAGACAGATTGTGGAAGGTGCGAAATAAACCACCTTGCAAGGAGAGGAGTACAACACATAAGAACACCCCTCTTTCTCATTGTTCGTGTGTAAAATGAGTGAAGGATGTCCCCAAGCAATGTTGGTATTGGATTTCTGGACAAGAAGATTTTGACGGCGTTGACATCTACCAATTGGTCAGAATTTGGGAAAAAGACCAACCCGTAGATAAGGAGTGCCGTAATTTCTTCAAAGGCTTGTAGGTCCAATGAATTCCAACATTCTTGTGCCTTCTCAAACAAGAATTTTGCTAAGAATCCTTTGACGCCGCTTCTGGTTTCCCAATGCCCCTTGATGTCGGATGGTTGTAGATGTAATGCTCGAGCAACATCTTCTGGCTTTGGTTCCTTTTCCGTACCGTTGAAGGGTAGTTGATTAAGGATAGGGATTCTTAGGAGTTGAGAAAACTCCTCCAAAGTGGGCACCAATTGGTAGTCAGGGAAAGTGAAACAGTGGTGAAGAGGGTCAAAGAACTGGAATAGCACTTTCATCATGTCTTCTTCAATGTTGGTGTTGACTAAGCTGAGCAGTCTACCATGTCTTTCACTGAAGGATGAGCTTTCCGGAATTCTTGAGGTGAGCTCCTTGAGTTGAGGAGAGATTCTCACAAGGTTGACTTGGATGGTTTTTCTGCGAGGAATTTCCATGACCTACAAAACAAGAACAAAGATGAAGACCCAAACCCTTGAAATGGTTAGTGAATGCATATGATGCTTTATGATGTTTATGATGTATGAACAAAACATATGTACAAGCAATTCACACCAAACCCTAGTTTCAGGCTTGCATGGGGTTTCATAGGTAAGTACCCTCTTGAGTGTAGTTGGCTTAAAAACCTGTCCTATAAATAGTAACCGGGTTCTAAGGAGCTCAATATCATTGGATTGTTTTCATTGTTCATTGTTTTGGTTTAGCCACTTAACTAGCGACCAAAATATTCCAAGAAAACAACCCTCAATGAGTGTAGTATCGAGTATCTACCAACTTCGGACTGCACCAAAGCCGGTCATCTCACTACCCCTAATAAAATGACAAGATGGTCAAGTAAGGTTCTAGGTCATTAGTGCTTAGTGACATCACTCAGCGGCCCCGTACTCTCCTTGATTGAACTCAAGGGTTACCGGTACTCACAAATATGTTGCACTAATATAGCTATTGCTTCGACCGTGTCGGTATACCCCGCACAGTTTCCACAACGTATTGCTATCTATGAATGTTTCCCAAAATCCGGGTGTAGGATTGCAAACCCAAACAATAGAGCCAAGATATAAAGCAATCAATTCAAACAATTAGTCATGCAAGAGGGTGATCTAAGCCCTAAGGTTACTCCACTTTTATATTGTCCCCAGCAGAGTCGCCAGTTCTGTGATACGGTGGGAGAATTGACTAGGGTTTTGCGTTTGTTTTCGCAAATGTTTCGGTTGAGCAAGAGTCGCCACCGAATTTTTATTTTATCCTAAGGAAAGGTTTAAAAAGCATAGCAAAAACCTTTGAGATTTTTTCTTGGGTTCGGGGAGTAGATTATAGAAAGGGAAGGTATTAGCACCCTTTCTTTCCATGGTTATCCATGGGCTCTTAGGTACTTGCTTAGATCAACTTGCCTTGGTTTTCAATTGTTTGAAATGGTGCTTTGTGTGTGGCTTTGAAAAGGTTTTGAAAAAGATGCCTTGTTTAGGCTACCCTTGTAACAATTCTTTACTCGAATGTTTTACAAAAGGTGTTTGTCTTTTTGAAAAGATGTTTCAAGGTTTTTTTTTGAAAGTTTGTTTTGAAAGTGTTTGTGATGTGTATTTTAAAAATGGGCAAGTGTTTTGTTTTGCAAGTTGACAAGTACTTAAGAGCTATCTACCCTAAAGTTCTCAAAGATTTTTGCTACGTTTTAACCCTTTTAACAATTTTGTTCCACCATTGCATTTGGTGGACAATCTTGTGTTAGGATGTGTACGGGACGGGCGCGGGTCATCGTTTAGACCATGATTGCAATGGTGCCAAGTGTCTTTGGCAACTTTTCCTTTAAGGGACTTGATCATTTTTAGGCAACTTTCGAAAGCGTCATCGAGGGGCCATGATCAATTGAATTGTTTTTGTTTTGCCAAAGACACCTAACATGCAACATGACCCATTTATTGAAGGTAACAAGTGGAATACCCTAGGGGTGCAAGTGTGATTAGTGTTGTCCATTTTCATGCTTTGATTATCTTGAAATTAGGTCAAACTATTTTGTTGTTTTTATTTGCATACAAACCCTAATTCTATCATGGTATATTTAGAAAGCGTTAAAGTGCGAAAAATAAAGTTCTAAACTATTACAACACAATATGGGAAGGGGGGGTACAAATGTTCAAATGGGGGGTATTTTGACAAGGAATTTAAACCTAGACTATTACATCAATTTGGAATTATTTACAAGATAATTGATTGCACAAATTAAATGGAAATAAAATAAATATGCAAGATGCAAAAGGTTTTTTATATGTATGAAAAAAGCATTTTTTATATGTCAAATAATCAAAATAAAAAAAAGTATTATTTTTTGGAGTTTTTGGGTTTTAAGGGCAAAACCCTAATTTATTAAGTAAATATATTAATTATTTAATATGTACAAGTATTTATTTATTATATACAAAAATAAAATAAAAATGAAGTATATTTATAACAAAGTATTTTTTTGAGGTCAAATATTAATAAAAGAAAAAATGTATGTATTTTTGTATTTTTGTCCTAAATATTCTAATAAATATATATATTTGTATTATTTTCTAAATATGTATTATATATATAAAATAATAATATTTAATATTTATAAAAAAAGTATATTTTATATAACATATTTTCAGAAGATAAAACAAAATAAAAATGAAAATAAAATGTGTTTACATTATTTTTTCTATTTATTCTAAATAATAATATTATGTACTTATTTACATACAAATATCAATATAATCAAATAAATGCCTAAAAAATATAAAAATGGTGTAAAAAATATTTTTTATGTTTTTAATATTTTTAGCAAAAATAAATAAGTCAGAATAAAAAAGGAAAAGTCAGAAAATCATTAAAACAAACAAAATGGGCTCAGGGGGTGTGAAAGTAATAACATGGTGCAAATAAGAAAAATAGAACAAGCCCAGCCCAATAGGTTCTTCTTCAACCTCTGGCCAGAACTGTGACAAAAAACGCGCGCTTGGAACACTCGTTCAAACACCTGGATTCTTGGACTTTTAGCACAAACTTACAACATAAGAAATGTTAATCATCAAGCCACGATTCTGAATATGTAAAGAACTCCTCCTAACTCTCAGAAATGAGAGAGAATTTTATCATTCCCAAATCTTAACCTAACTTTTTATCAATATTCAGATCTTAAATTCTCACAGCATATGCAAAATAAATGAAAAGTAAAGGTATGTACAGTTTCAGGGGCATGAGTAGAACACTTCTTATTCACAAATCTAGAGCTAATGATGTCTACATTGAGAGATAGAAGTTCAAAAATATACCTGTTCAGTTGAATTTGTATCTGATGATGGAGGTACTTTCAGAGCAAGGTGATGATTGGTACAGCTTCCTTGATGTCCAGGGATGCTATTCCAAGTTTTACTTTGCTTTGAAACTAGCTGAGTCGAGTTGTAGCACTCCACCTGCAAAACAAGAAAATGAAAATGGCCAAACTGATTAGAGGAGTTACAGTCCACTTCTAATGCTTTGGATAGCTTGCATTGATGGTAGGGAAGGTGTTTGAACTGGTTTGGGCAAGAATGCACGATGGAAATGAGTTGTGAGATTCAAACTGCAGCAGGTGCTCTGTTTGGACAGTTTGAGGGTGATTTTGTGAATGAGAGGGTGTTGGGGAGGGTTGGCTCGTGTTCCAGCTCAGAATGGATGTCTTGAATATGTTTGATAACTTTTTCTAAGCATGTGTTCACTGATATGAGAGTTCTGTTTAGTTATGCCACATTTCTTCACACTTAAGCAAGAGATGGCCACTTGAGTTTCTAGGCTGATAGAGGCCCCCAATCTATGCTGCAAACATTAGTCTTGGTCAGTGTGTTATGCTCCTTGACTTGTGCTTCAGAGATATGCTTTGGTACTTCTTGGATTTGCTTTTGACATAAAGCCATACCTTTTCAAAAATGGATAATTTGCTTTTTCTATTTTAAGACTAAACCTTCATGTAATGCTTAAACACATAATGCAAGGCTTGAACACAAAGGTTTTGCATTTAATTATTGAGTGCAAATAGGATATAGGACCTGTAATCAAGTTGTGCAAGCTGATTTGAAAAATTGCACAAGTTATGAACATGTACATGGCCATGAATCAAAGTGACTTTTTCCCAACTTGCCAAATTCGATTCTCCCTAACCATGAGGTTGTTTGATGAGTTCTTGGACATTTTGGAAAGCTTGGAATGTGTACTACAATCCATCTTTGAAATGCAAATTGAAATTCCAAGTGGAAGTATGTGGAAAATGGTCTTGAAGTTAGGTAAAAACCTTGCCTAAAATAGGTCAAATTTTCTCTAAGTTAAGAATGGTTTGGTACCCTTGTTCCAAAAATTGTAACTTGAGATACAAGTTTCTTTTGGGAAAACTTTGTGAATCAAAGTTGTAGATTATGCAATAGGCTACAACTTTCATGTTTTTACTTTTGCTTGAATCCAAATGAATCTTGGTGAGAAAGTGGGGCAAAGTTAGGAAAAAATTAGGGTTTTTCATAACTTAGAAAAATTCTAAGTTATGAAAAATCTTCATTTCAAACCCTAATTTGCATTTCTTGATTTCTTGATGAACAATGTTGTACCCCAAAATTTGCCCTCCCATATTCTTCAGGAAATTGCCAAGTCAAACTGCAAAAGTTCCCCAAGGGTTGCACAGTGCAAAGGTCTCCTATACAGTCAAAATTAGGGTTTTGATTCTGATTAAGAAAAGTAAGTTTTCAAGGGCCCAATCAAGTCTCATATGCCTACAAATATGGTCAAGCATCCTCATATCAAGTTTCAAGACATTCAGCATAAAATTGCACAGTCAAAACCCTAATTGCACTACAGTCAACTGTAGGGGCAAAATGGTCATTTGACAGTCAAAAGTTCAAATTTTTGGTCAACATATCATTTTGAAGCCACAAACATCATTTGATCAATGCTTGATCATGATTCTTAAAGTTTGGCTCAAAAATCATCAAGATGCAAAAGTTTCCTTATTTGGATAGCTGAAAAAGTTAACTGTAAATTGACCAGGGCATAACTTTCACATGGATTATCAGAAAAATTCCATCCAAAGCTCATTTTGAAGAGAAAGACATTTCCTACAACTCATCTTCATACTTCAAGTCCAAGAAATGCTCTCACAAAAAGTTATCAATTTCAACATTATAGGTCATTTTCAAAAGTCAACAAAAAGGGACTTTAAGTCAAAGGCCATAACTTGAGATTGGTAAATCAAAATGACATGGGACCAAAGACATTGGTTATAGGACTCAAATGCCTTTCCAAAATGTCCAAGAATATGAGAAAAGATTAAAAATTGAGCAAGTTATGCCTTGTGGAAGTTGGGAAATTTTTGGATATTTTGAAAAGTCAACATTGATTCAAATGACCTAAAAATGCTAATGGGCCCATTTTTCTTCCATAATTCATCATCCATGACATGTGCACGACCACTTGGCCCAAAGGGAAGTTTTTATTCATTTTTTATTTATTTATTTGGATTTTTATTAATAATAATTCATTTAAATTAAAATAAATACATGAAAAATGCTAACCTAAATTTTTTCAATCTTTTTGTGCATGTTTTATCCTCAAGATTTCGTGTACAACTAAATAGGGAAAGATTTGGATTGTTTGATCATGATTTGAACAAAAAGCACATGGAAAATATTTGGAAAATAATGCTTGAAAATCAAATCTCTAAAACCATTATTGCAAGAGATTTTGATCAGTTTTTCAAACCTAATTGACTCAATACAAAAGCCAAAACACAACCCTAATGCTGAGGACCATAAAAGCTGCGCAGAATCCAATTGCCAAACTTGAAATTTGGTTGAAAAAATCAATTCTGAAAATCACATTCCAAGGCGATTCAAGCCAAAAAAGTGTCTCCATTAGCTTCTTTGAGCATTACAGGACGTATTCCAATCAAAAACATCAATCCAAACGCTGTGAAACGGTATCCAGAAGTCACACTTTTTCCATTTTTTTTCATTATCGTGTTTTAACATCCATGCACATTCATAACGTTTTGCTTATATATTCATGATCAGTGAAGTGTTTGCAAGCTAACCCATGCGTTTGATTGAGTTTTTGCAAGCTATAGACGATTCTACCATTGTCAATTTCTAGGGTTTACAGGACCTTGGAATTAGGGCTTTTGAAACAAAGAAAAATTGGCCTTCAAGACCCATACCATTAGAATCAGCGCACCTGGACGATCTTGAACCCACCCTCGCGCTCAATTTATGAGCGTCAGAGGGCCATTCGCTATTTTCTCGTATCTCACCTATGGCAACGTTTACAAAACCGTTGCTAGTTTGTTATTGTTTCAGGAAAATACAACACAATGAAGAAGAAGGGTACGTGGCCAACCATGACTGGACGCTTTGAATCTTGGCGCGCGCTTTTTCTGATTAGGCCACTAGCGATTGTTTTGCTTTATAGTAATTCTCATGCATATAATATACAAAGTAAACAATTTGGTTCAGTGGCGCACGTGTTGATTGGTAATGCTAATGACCTGGGTTCGATCCCAGGTCTTCACCCTTTCCATTTGTTTTTTCCCAATTAACGTTCATATGCAGGCATAATGTTGTGGTCCATGGTACGTCCCTCTATCCAGCCATACACGCGTCCAGCTTCATCAGATCAAAGGCCATGGATTGAAGGATACGATAAGTCCCAGTCAACGTGCTACATGCTAGTGAAAAAAGTCCAACAAGGCCAAAATCAAATGGGCCTGAATTGCTAGAGAGAAACCTCCATGTTGGGGACTACAACCCCCCTAGGTTTGTCATATTTTCTATTTTTTTTATCTTCTTTTTAATTATTATTTTATTCAATTGATTAATTATTTTCACAAATATAAAAAACCATAAAAATAAATCAGAAAAGAATTAAAATAATAAATATTTTTGTTTTAACATTTTCATAAATAAATTGCATGTAATTGGATTTAGTTCTAAATTAGGTTTGCAATTTTAATTCCTTTAATAAAAATATAAAAAACATAGAATTAGGTTTAAGTAATTTTTCATCTTTTCGTTTTTCTTTTCATGATAACCAAATATTATTATTTTATTTATTTTCATAATTAAAATTGTATATAAATAACTTAGGGTTAATTTAGGTCAAAAAACTTCAATTTTTCTTAATAAATTAAAAATAATTAGGATTAGGGTTTGCATATTATTTTAATTTTAATTAACTCTCTCTTTTCATTTAAATCCTAAAATACTAAAAAAACGCCAAAAAATAAGTTCTTTCTTTCTTTTAAATTCCATGTAATTTAATTTTGCAAAAGGGTCCAACGCCCTCGTTTCGATTTAAATTTCAATTCGCATATTTATTTCCTTCGTATAATATTATGTATCTCTCCCAAGGCCTTGTAAATTTAATCTCTCGCACTTTTACTTTATTATTTTTCTGTCAAATCGGGTCCTGGAAATTTTGGCGATGTGGACCCGCGCCTTTTATAATAGTTTAGAACTTTACCTTTTTTCGCACTTTTTAACTGTTAAATAAATGCATGCAAGAATGAATGGACAAAAAAAAATAAAAAACAAACGCATAGATCACTTTGACATGACAAGATAAATGCAAATGAATCTGACACACAAATCACACACCACCCCTAGGGTACGCCTCACTGTTGCCTTGCCTCGAAAGGTGATCGTCGAGTAGAGGATGTCTTAGTAAGTCCTCATGATCCGGGAACCTGGCATGAGGGTAGCTTCTAAGGTGTCTTCCCATTGCTCTGGTGATCACCATGTCCCGAACCTCGAATTGACCCGAACACCTCCAACGGTGGTGCTACCTACCTCTCAATGGTGGGATGGCACTACTTTAAAGGACATTTACACAGACGAATTCCTTAGGGTAGGTAGGTTCTCATAGATACTTGCTCTAAATTTCAAAACACATCAAAAATACTTCTCACACCGACACTTTTCAAAAAGCTTTCGAAAGCAATTTTTCAAACACTCTTGAGGACCGATACAAGAGTCGAACTGAAATTTTCAAAGAAACTTTTTAAACCCACAGTTGAAAAGCAAACAAACTATTTTGAAAACACAATGAGCAAGTATCTAAGAGCCCATGGATAACCATGGATAGAAAGGGTGCTAACACCTTCCCTTTCTATAACCTACCTCCCGAACCGAGAGCAATCTCTTTAAGGAATTTTTCTGTGCTTTTGTCCTTTCCATTTGGAGAAAATAAAAGACGGTGGCGACTCTTGCTTCCGCGACATTTCGCGAACCAGCATTAAACAGTCAGTTCCAGATCCACCGATCACAGAACTGGCGACTCTGCTGGGGACCAAACTTAAAGTGAGGTGTACCTTAGGGCTAGTTCATAACTGTGTTTTCAATTGTTTTCCTTGTATGCTTTAAATTGTGGGTTGCATCGGAGTTACATAAATCCTAACTCGGATCTGGGGATACCCTGTTTAGGTAGCATAAGCTGTGAGGGACCTGTCCGGCGTAGACCGACACAGGTGAAGCAGTGGCTACATTGGTGTGGCACCTTGGTCTGTACCGATATCCCTTGTGTCGCAACGAGGAAAATATGGGTCTTCTAAGGAGTCATTAAGCACCAACAACCTTAGAACCTTAATTGACACAACTTGGCCTTTAGAACTGTAGCAGTATGCTACGCCCGTTGAGGCTAAACTCTCGTGATGGTTCTGGCCGCAAGAAAAGATTGCGATGCTGGAGTTATGACCGATTGAGGGTAGTCAATGATATTGGGATCCTCTAAGAACCCGGTTACTTTTGATTAGGACAGGTATGAACCAACGAACTGAAAGAGGGTAGTACCTAGACCTCATGCTGGCCTAAACTTTAGGGGCTTGCCTTGTGTGACTTGTGTGCCTTACCATGTTTGCCTTTGTATCTATATGTGGTGTGCTTTATCATAACATCATAGCATCATGAGCATTGCATGCATCCTGCATAAGGACTGACCATTTCAAAGACAAGAGGGTTTTACCTTTGCTCTGTTTTGTAGGACATTATGATGCCTGTGCGAAGGAATACTATCCGGTTCAACTTTGCTCGTTCACCTGAGTTGCTTAATGAGTTGGTTAGCAGAATTCCAAATACCACTTCCTTCATTCAGAGGCATGGTTCTCTTCTCAGTTTAGTCACTGCAAAGCGGGATCAACAGTTGATGAGTGTTCTGACCCAGTTCTATGACCCTCTGTACCAGTGTTTCACCTTTCAAGACTTCCAGCTGGTCCCTACCCTGGAAGAGTTCTCTGATTTGCTTGGTATCCCTATCTTGGATCAGACTCCCTTTACTGGTTGGGAAAAGACCCTCAGGCTTGAGGATGTTGCTGCAGCTCTTCCTTTGACCCATCAAGAGGTAACAGACAACTGGGTAACTAGAAGCGGAGTTAAGGGTTTCTTGGCCAAGTTTCTGATTGGTAAAGCTAACATTTTCTGGAATGGCCTGGACTTTAGGGCATATGAAGACATCTTGGCTCTCCTAATCTATGGGTTAGTCCTGTTTCCTAATCCTGACAACTTCATCAATGTCACCGCCATAAGGATCTTTATGTCTCAGAATCCTGTGCCCACTCTCTTGGGTGACATCTTGCAACAACTTCATGCCCGTACTACCCGAAGACGAGGAACCCTATGGTGTTGTATCCCTTTATTGTTGAGGTGGTTTATTTCACACCTCCCTAAGTTCGTACTGAAGAATCAAGAAGGAAGAGGTTGGGCTCACAGGTTAATGTCTCTCACCGACAAAGACATCATTTGGACTTGCAGAGGTTTGGATGAGATAGCTATTATTGATCGATGCGGGGAATACCCTAATGTTCCTCTGATTGGTACCCAAGGAGGGATCTCTTACAATCCATGTCTAGCACTCCGTCAGTTTGGAAGAGCAAGAAGAGCAGGTCCCCATGAGATGTTGGTGCCTCACATCAGTTTTGAATTTCAGGTGGATAGTGACGAGCTACGTCGTAGGTTCATCAAGGCTTGGGACAAGGTTCATAAAGCTGACCCACAAGAGTTAGGGCCAAAGACCTCTTTACCTATGGAAGCCTACTACAAATGGGTTCGCATCCGTGCTCAGAAGTTAGGTATGCCGTATGAAGCTGTCAGACCCGTCATTCTTGAGTGTCCTGACAAAGATGGGGTTCCTCCAACTGTCCTTCCTCCTCAGATACCTACTGATTATGAGACATTGAAGAGATCTTGGTCGCAACTGCGAGAAGAGCGGGATTCTTACCGGGAAAAGTTCAACGAGCAGGAATCAAAGATCCAGAAGCTGACAAAGCAGTTGGAGAATGAGAGAGCTCTGAATGCCTACATCCGTACTGAGAAGAGGAGACCATGGGATCAATAAGGAACTCTGGATGTTCTTTTACACTGTTGCTTTCCTTTTCAGTATTTCCTTTCATGTAACGCCTAAGGGCAACCTGTTGAATAATTTCAGTTTCAAAGATGAATCTAATGAAGTGTGTTCCTTTTTGTTTACAAAGTTGATTCCCGATTGTCTTTGAAAACATAATTCATACGCATTTCATACATCATGTGCATAGCAGGTTTTTCCTCTTTTCAGGTTGCTTACAGTTCTTCGCTGTTTATTTCAGTATCATGAATCCCGATTCGTCATCAACTGAGACCTCTATCAAGGCTCTTCAGGCGCAGAATGCGCAGTTTCAAGAGTTAATCAAGGGTCTGGCCCAAGGCCAAGAGGAGCTGAAGGCTATGCTCCTGAAAAAGGAGAAGAAGAAGAAAAGAAGAACTGTTCTGTTCAACTCGGGCCGAAGGTTTGGCAATGCTCTACAGCAGGAAGAGGCTGGTTCTTCTGTTGGCAAGAGTTCTCCTCAGGCAGAAGCAAGGGTTCCTAGTCCGGTAGTCTCCGACAACGAGACTGATTTTGATGAAGAGTAGTACCCTCCTGCAGAAGACAAATACAAGCAACTGGAGGATAGGTTGAAGGCTATGGAGATTCAACAGGTACCTGGGCTGGATTTCGGAGATCTGGGTTTGTCTACTGGTGTGATTATCCCTCACAAGTTCAAAGCACCATCCTTTTCTAAATATGACGGGGCGTCTTGTCCCAAGCTGCATCTAAGGTCCTATGTTCGGAAAATTCAACCGTACTCTGCGGATAAGAATTTATGGATCCACTTCTTCCAGGAGAGTCTTTCAGGGACTCATCTGGAATGGTTCTATCAGCTGGATGGGACCAAGGTTCATAACTGGGAGGAGTTGGCTACTGCTTTCTACAAGCAGTATCAGTATAATGCCGACCTTGCCCCTACGCGTACCCAACTCTAGGGTATGTCGTTAGGTTCAAGTGAAGGTTTTAAGGAGTACGCTCAGAAGTGGAGAGACCTGGCTGGCAGGGTGCAACCACCATTGACTGATCGGGAGTTGGTAGACATGTTCTTGGGGACCCTATCTGGGCCATTTTTCAACCATCTCATTGGGAATTCGTCTGCAGGGTTCACTGACCTAATTCTGACCGGAGAGAGAATTGAGGCTGGGTTAAAGTCTGGAAAGATTGCGAAGGGTGCATCATCTAGTTCTAAGAAGAAACCCTTCAAGAAGGAGTCTAGTGCCGTGTATGGTTCCAGGAGATCAGAGAGACCTGAGCGCCGCCAATCTGTCAGTGCGGTAATGATTGCCAAGCCTGCTGCCGCTCCTCGGCCAAACAATCCTCAAAGGGCTGAAAGACCCCGGAGAGAGTTCACCCGCTTAAGCATGACCCTATCGCAGATCCTGCCACAGTTGCTCTCAACCAACCTAGTGACTGTCAGAGAGGCTCCAAAGTTTCCAAATACTACATCTCCTAAGTACAACCCGAATGCTTGTTGTGCTTATCATTCTGATAGCCCGGGGCATGCCACTGATGACTGTTGGGCATTAAGGAACAAGCTGCAGGACCTTATTGACGCCAAGGAGGTACAGTTTGAGGCATCTGAGAAGCCTAATGTAGTAACAGCTCCCCTGCCTGCTCATGGAGTGAATGCTATTGGGGACGAAGAGGAAGTTGATGAAGCTGAGTTTGATAGCTGGATCTACCCGGAAACCGACGGTGGGCTTAACAATTGGAGCGCAAAAGACAATCTCCCTGTTTCTCTTGTTACTGAGTAATGAATTCCTATGTTTTGTTATTTTGTAATAAACAACAAATAAACTCTATGGCCCGGTGTCTTACCCGAGGCACCGTGGTTCTATTTGTGAGGGCATATAAATTGTCATTTCATATATCATGAATGAAAATCTTGGACGTTTTCTCGCATTGCAAATCTTATGCTCCTTTTCTGTCTTTCTTTCCTTTACATATATTTCAAAACAGCTGTATTTACACACACACACTCACTCATACAGGTTTCAATCCACTCTGGATCTCACTGATAACAACTCTGCTACTGCCAAGTATGACTTCGAAAATCCGATCAACTTAGCCGAAGACGAAGGTGAAGATGATTGCGAAGTGCCTGGCGAGCTTGCAAGACTGTTGCTTCAGGAAGAGAGGGCAATTCAACCCCATGAAGAGCCAGTGGAAACAATAAACTTGGGTACTGAGGCAGACAGGAAAGAAGTAAAGATTGGTGCCAACCTAGAGCTCAGCGTGAAGCAACGGTTGACTCAGATGCTGCATGATTATGTGGAGATATTTGCCTGGTCCTACGAAGACATGCCCGGGTTGGATACCGATATTGTGGTCCATCACTTGCCAACTAAGGAAGACTGCCCTCCAGTTAAGCAAAAGGTCCGTCGGATGCGTTCAGAGATGTCTGAGAAGATTAAAGCCGAGGTCATGAAACAGTTTGATGCTGGGTTCCTTGCAGTGACTTCTTACCCTCAGTGGGTTGCTAATGTGGTGCCGGTACCAAAGAAGGACGGTAAGGTCAGAATGTGTGTCGATTACAGGGATCTGAACAGGGCCCCCAAGGATGACTTCCCCTTACCTCACATTGATGTCCTTGTTGATAATACAGCTCAGCATAAAGTGTTCTCTTTCATGGATGGCTTTTCAGGTTACAATCAGATCAAGATGGCACCTGAAGACATGGAAAAGACTACATTTGTTACTCAGTGGGGCACCTTCTGTTACAAGGTCATGCCATTCGGGTTGAAGAACGCTGGGGCAACCTACCAACGTGCCATGGTTGCTTTATTTCATGACATGATCCATCATGAGATAGAGGTGTATGTTGACGACATGATCGCAAGGTCCCAGACTGAGGAAGAGCACTTAGACCATCTGCAGAAGTTGTTCGACCGGTTAAAACTATACAAGCTGAGATTGAACCCGAACAAGTGCACCTTCGGGGTAAGATCGGGAAAGTTTCTAGGCTTCGTGGTAAGTGACAAGGGTATTCAAGTGGACCCTGCTAAGGTTAAAGCTATTCAAGAGATGCCAGTTCCCAGGACAGAGAAGGAAGTCAGAGGCTTTTTAGGACGCCTGAATTACATTGCTCGATTCATCTCACATCTGACTGCTACCTGTAAGCCAATCTTCAAGCTGCTGAAGAAAGATCAGGTAGTACGTTGGAACGATGAATGTCAGGCTGCTTTTGACAGAATCAAAGAGTATCTCCAAGAACCACCTATCCTTATGCCACCGGTTGAAGGGAGACCTCTGATACTATATCTGACAGTGATGGACAACTCAATGGGGGTGTGTGCTGGGGCAGCATGACGAGTCTGGCCGAAAAGAGCATGCCATTTATTACCTTAGCAAAAAGTTTACCGACTGTGAGACCCGATACTCACTGCTCGAGAAAACATGCTGCGCTTTGGTATGGGCTGCTCGCCGGCTGAGACAGTATATGCTGACTCACACTACCTTGTTGATCTCAAAAATGGATCCTATAAAGTACATATTCGAAAAGCCTGCTCTGTCTGGGAGAATTGCAAGATGGCAAATGATCTTGACGGAATACGATATTCAGTATACAACCCAGAAAGCCATCAAGGGAAGTGTATTGGCAGACCACTTGGCACATCAGGCCGTAGATGATTATCAGTCAATGAACTTCGAGTTTCCGGATGAAAGCATCATGATAGTAACAGATTGTGAAGTACCTGGACCGGATGAAGGACCTGAACCAGGATCCCGATGGTCTATGCACTTTGACGGAGCCTCCAATGCTTTGGGAAACGGTATCGGCGCCATAATCATATCTCCACAAGGTACTCATACTCCACTCACTGCCCGGCTATGTTTCAACTGTACCAACAACATGGCAGAGTATGAGGCGTGTATCATGGGTCTTCAAGCTGCAATTGACTTAAGGATCAAGTTTCTGAGTGTCTTCGGAGATTCCGCTCTGGTGATCAATCAGATCAAAGGAGAGTGGGATACGAAACATCCGAATCTTATTCCTTACAGAGAATGTGTGTTGACCCTGATCCCCCACTTCACAGAGATAACCTTTGAGCACTTTCCAAGAGAAGAGAATCAGTTAGCGGACGCGTTAGCTACAATGTCTTCTATGTTCAAAGTTAAATGGGATAATGAGGCTCCCCGGATCATCATCTGGAAACTGGACGAACCGGCATACTGTTGCGATCTCGAGACTGAATTGGTGACTGAGAAGCCTTGGTACCATGAGGTGAAGAGATATCTAGAAGCTCAGGAATACCCTGAAGGTGCATCTGTCAATGATAAGAAGTTCCTGAGAAGGTTCGCAGCAAAGTTCTTCCTTAGCAATGGCATCTTGTACAAGCGAAACCATGATTCAACCTTACTGCGTTGTGTGGATAAGACTGAAGCAGAAAGGATCATGGGAGAGCTACATGAAGGGACCTTTGGTACACATTCCAGTGGACACACAATGGCAAAGAAGATCCTACGGGCAGGATATTACTGGTCCACCATGGAAGCTGATTGCTACCAACATTCTAGGACATGCCATAAGTGCCAGATTTACGCAGATAAGGTGCATGTTCCTCCAGTTCCCCTGAATGTTCTAACTGCGCCATGGCCGTTTGCAATGTGGGGTATAGACATGATCGGCGAGATCAAACCTACGGCATCTAATGGCCATCGCTTCATCCTAGTGGCGATTAATTATTTTACGAAGTGGGTTGAGGCAGCATCCTATGCTACGGTAACCAAGACTGTTGTGGCACGGTTCATTTGGCACAACCTGATCTGTCGGTACGGCGTCCCTGAGCGGATTATTACAGACAACGGTACCAATCTGAACAACAAGATGATCGCTGAGCTCTGCGAACAGTTCAAAATACAGCACCACAATTCTTCTCCTTACAGACCGAAGATGAATGGGGCTGTAGAAGCAGCAAATAAGAACATCAAGAAAATCGTGCAGAAGATGACAGTGACTTATAAGGATTGGCACGAGATGTTACCGTTCGCTCTACATGGGTACCGTACCTCAGCAAGGACGTCAACCGGGGCAACTCCTTTCTCTCTGGTTTATGGTATGGAGGCAGTCTTACCGATAGAAGTGAAGGGGTGAAAAACACAAGAAGGGGGGGTTGAATTGTAAAACTGAAATCTTAAAGCAATTGACAAGATATTTTTATCCTGGTTCGTTTGATCTCAAACTACTCCAGTCCACCCGTCAAGGTGATTTCGCCTCTCTCCAACGAGGTCTTAATTCACTATATTCAACTGAATATTACAGACTGCTTTAACAACTGCTAAAGCCTTCTTGATTCAAACCACAATCCGGTTTGTCAAGGCAACACTTTCTTACAAAGGTATAAAACAAATGTGTGTGAATGTTTTCTACAAAACTTTATCACAACTGTGATGTATACACAAATTAAGCTTAGAAACTTAGAATGCTAAACACTAATGGAGTATCAGAGTTTGTGGTTTAGCAAAACTGGTAGATGAAGATTATTGTTCAGCTTTGTGCGTGTAGAGAATTGGAGAGCATTAGCCATTATAATCTTCGAAGCTTTGTTTATATAGCACTTGAGAAGATGAACGTTGAATGCAATATTCTTGATTCAATGCTAATAACAAGCTTTCCTTTTTGAGCAGATCTTGTCTAGCATGATGCCGTTGGAATTAATTAGCGTTCAATGCACAGTACCGTTGCTTCTTCAATGCACGTTCTGGCTTGGCTCATTCTGATTCTGCTTCGCTGCTGATGAACTATTGTTTTTGTATCAGAGTGTTTACGCGCAGTTCTGTTCATCAAGCTTCAGCATGTACGTGAGTTGATCATCTGATCTTGACGTTCTGATTCAGCAACTTCTGATGCTGGTGTATGAAATCAAATTCTGATGCTGAAGAAGTGATCTTGCTTATTTTAATCAGCATATCTGCAAGTCAGAGCATAGTAATTTTAGGCAGCATATAGTTCAAACATGAAACATATAAATACTTTATCTTTTCACTTTGTTATCATCAAAACTTAAATATAGGGTACTAGATTCAAACATTGTTCTAACAAGAAGTACAAATACCCTCTCTCCGGATAATGAAGGATGCAAATCTGAACGAAGATGATTGGATCCAGACACGACTTGATCAGCTCAACCTCATTGATGAAAAAAGACTTGCTGCTATCTGCCATGGTCAGACGTATCAGAAACGGATGATCAGGGCATTTAACAAAAAGGTCATACCACAGGAATATCAAGTTGGGGATCTAGTAATCAAACGAATCATCCTTCCTCAGAGTGATCCAAGGGGCAAATGGACCCCTACGTACGAAGGGCCATTTGTGGTTAAACATGTGTTCTCAAGAGGAGCCATGATTCTAACCAACATGGACGGTGACGACCTTCCTCACCCCGCCAATGCAGACATAGTAAAAAGATACTACGCATAATAAAAAGACCCGATAGGCTGACATGCCTAGGCAAAAATTAGGGCTTCCCGTCGAACCAAAAGGGTTCGGGCAAAATGAAGGGATGAAATGAAAAAAATCTGTACACCCGGCAAGTCGAAAACCTGAAAAGGCGGCTTGGGCAAAAATGGGTATCCCGGTGGACTGAAAACCCGAAAGGGTGGTCCAGGCAAAAGTTAGGGATAAAGCGTAATACTATGTCTCATTGGATCACCTTGCATCCAGAATCCGGTATCTACATCAAGTTCAGACGGTATCGATCAGTCAGCTTCACTTTCAACCAAGGTCATCAAGTGATGAGACGCTCAGAGTTATAAAGGCAATAGCAGAGTTGAAACCCAGTGGATCATTCATTTCACACAGCTGTTTTATCTTCTTTTGTACAAAGTTTGTATAAACTTTTTTGCTCGGCGGCGTTCTCTTACTAGGACGTCAGCCTCTTGTACATAAAACGCCTATTTACAGGCCATTCAAAAATCAATACAAAAATTTTTTTTTGTGCCAATTGTTTTTCTTTTTCTGTTTTGGTTTTGCGAAGAACGTCCAAGGTTCAATTTGTGATATATGCATTGACAAAAGTTTGCTAACTCATAAATATTTGCATACGAAACAAAGGATTTTATTACAGGTGACACTAGAAACAGGGGCAATAAAGAGTTGCCTAAGCAATCTAATTGTTTTGTCCTCCAAGGTACCAAGGTAAGTTCAGCTAAGGAACATGACCAGTACATTTTAATTCCCCAGAGAATCAGTAGTCAGTGCATTCTTCTCTAAGCAGAGTTATCAAATCTCAAGGAAGTTGAGTATCCTCCAGCAGATCTCAACATTCCCCAGCAGTATACATGTACTCATAACAAGCATCCCCGGCAGTCTTGGTCTAAAGATTGTTCCCTGGCAGTATATCAACATTCAAAGGAATCACTTCCCCAGCATATCAAAACTCCCCAGAAGAGTCCAATCCAGTTTCCCCAGGAAAGTGGGAATTTATCTCCCCAAACAGTAAGCTTATCCCCAGTAAATTCTGGAAGCTTATCCTCGCAGAGCATGAACGCGTCACCCGACTTTATTTAAAGAGTTATTTCCTTAACAGGATATAACTGGGTTATCCTCAGCCAAAAGCCACGAAAAGGTCGTCGTCAACACAGTTCCTTCTTATCCCCAGCGAAGTCTATTCACACTTCCAATGCAACAAGAGTATCCTCAGCAAGTTATCATCAACACTCAGCAAAGTATCTCTCTCCCCACAGAGTACTTCCCCCCAGCATGATCGCTAGAGTATTTTTCTCCCCGCAGAATCTTCCATTTGCCAAGTTTATTCCTCAACGGAGTCATCTTCTCCTACCGGTATTCTTGCAATTATCACCCCCAGCGGAAGCAAAAGCTTATTCTCCAGCGTCAGCCCAGTAGTGACTTTCCGGCACCCGTCAAGGATTTACTTTCCTAAACGAAAAAACACATTCATAAGACATTCTCATACATCATTATAGCATGCATAAACGCATCATACAAATCTCATTTATGTTGAGAACATCATTGCTTGGTCCATGTCATGCATTGCATACGACTGACCTTTACCTTTCAGGAAGGATTCAGCTAAATTCTCAGTCATATTTCAAGACCTAGACCGGTTCAGTTAATCGACTCTAAAGATTTCTTATCCAGTCCAAGGCCTTCTCTAGTCCAGCCAAATCGACTCCCAACAGATTTTTCTGATGAAGACTCAGTAGAAGTTATCAGGTTATAATTTCCTATTGGTTCTCTCTCCGACGGTGCATGAGATTTCCATTTTAGGTTTTTCTTTGAGATTATAATGTCCTATTGGTTCTCTCTCCGACGGTGCATGAGATTTCCATTTTAGGTTTTTTTCTTTGAGATTATATTTTCCTATTGGTTCTCTCTCCGACGGTGCATGAGATTTCCATTTTAGGTTTTTTCTTTGAGATTATAAGGTCCTATTGGTTCTCTCTCCGACGGTGCATGAGATTTCCATTTTAGGTTTTTTCTTTGAGATTATATTTTCCTATTGGTTCCCTCTCCGATGGTGCGTGAGGTGATAATTCCTTTTTAGGATTAATTTCCTATGGTTCCCTCTCCGATGGTGCGTGAGGTGATAATTCCTTTTTAGGTTAATTTCCTATGGTTCCCTCTCCAATGGTGCGTGAGGTGATAATTACTTTTTAGGTTAATTTCCTATGGTTCCCTCTCCAATGGTGCGTGAGGTGATAATTCCTTTTTAGGTTAATTTCCTATGGTTCCCTCTCCGATGGTGCGTGAGGTGATAATTCCCTTTTAGGTTAATTTCCTATGGTTCCCTCTCCGATGGTGCGTGAGGTGATAATTCCCTTTTAGGTTAATTTCCTATGGTTCCCTCTCCGATGGTGCGTGAGGTGATAATTCCTTTTTAGGTTATAACGGTTCCCTCTCCGATGGTGCGTGAGGTGATAATTCCCTTTCAGATTATAATTTCCTTTGGTTCTCTTCCCGATACTGCGAAGATGGTAATTCCCACCAAGATTTTCTCAACGAGCGTTGTTGAAGTTAAAGTCACCCAAGGTTCTCTTACCATTCATGCTAAGGTAGTAACCATCCCTGGTTCATTCATCATCTTTTGAAGCTCCAGACTCAGCTCTTGTAACCAGTCAGGACATATCTATGCCAAGCATCTGAAAACCAGTTCTTGCAACGTGTCAGGTACTCTTTTTTCTTTTGTAGGTATGCAGGTTCTCGCTAAGGAATCTCTTACGCGATCAACATCCAGATGGCATCTATAAGCCCATCATCCTATTCATCAACCTCTAAATGGCATCTATAAGCCCATTCCCACCACACTGCTACTATGTGAGCGCAAATTTCTGGGCACTCTAGTGTCCAATCATCTTCTACCTTCGGATTACGAAAGGCACGTCAGCCAATCTGCATCCTCAGGTCTAAGAAGATTGAACAGGGGCAACTGTTGTACCCCAAAATTTGCCCTCCCATATTCTTCAGGAAATTGCCAAGTCAAACTGCAAAAGTTCCCCAAGGGTTGCACAGTGCAAAGGTCTCCTATACAGTCAAAATTAGGGTTTTGATTCTGATCAAGAAAAGGAAGTTTTCAAGGGCCCAATCAAGTCTCATATGCCTACAAATATGGTCAAGCATCCTCATATCAAGTTTCAAGACATTCAGCACAAGATTGCACAGTCAAAACCCTAATTGCACTACAGTCAACTGTAGGGGCAAAATGGTCATTTGACAGTCAAAAGTTCAAATTTTTGGTCAACATATCATTTTGAAGCCACAAACATCATTTGATCAATGCTTGATCATGATTCTTAAAGTTTGGCTCAAAAATCATCAAGATGCAAAAGTTTCCTTATTTGGACAGCTGAAAAAGTCAACTGTAAATTGACCAGGGCATAACTTTCACATGGATTATCAGAAAAATTCCATCCAAAGCTCATTTTGAAGAGAAAGACATTTCCTACAACTCATCTTCATACTTAAAGTCCAAGAAATGCTCTCACAAAAAGTTATCAATTTCAACATTATAGGTCATTTTCAAAAGTCAACAAAAAGGGACTTTAAGTCAAAGGCCATAACGTGAGATTGGTAAATCAAAATGACATGGGACCAAAGTAATTGGTTAGAGGACTCAAAGACCTTTCCAAAATGTCCAAGAACATGAGAAAAGCTTAAAAATTGAGCAAGTTATGCCTTGTGGAAGTTGGGAAATTTTTGGATATTTTGAAAAGTCAACATTGATTCAAATGACCTAAAAATGCTAATGGGCCCATTTTTCTTCCATAATTCATCATCCATGACATGTGCACGACCACTTGGCCCAAAGGGAAGTTTTTATTCATTTTTTATTTATTTATTTGGATTTTTATTAATAATAATTCATTTAAATTAAAATAAATACATGAAAAATGCTAACCTAAATTTTTTCAATCTTTTTGTGCATGTTTTATCCTCAAGATTTCGTGTACAACTAAATAGGGAAAGATTTGGATTGATTGATCATGATTTGAAAAAAAAGCACATGGAAAATATTTGGAAAATAATGCTTGAAAATCAAATCTCTAAAACCATTATTGCAAGAGATTTTGATCAGTTTTTCAAACCTAATTGACTCAATACAAAAGCCAAAACACAACCCTAATGCTGAGGACCATAAAAGCTGCGCAGAATCCAATTGCCAAACTTGAAATTTGGTTGAAAAAATCAATTCTGAAAATCACATTCCAAGGCGATTCAAGCCAAAAGAGTGTCTCCATTAGCTTCTTTGAGCATTACAGGACGTATTCCAATCAAAAACATCAATCCAAACGCTGTGAAACGGTATCCAGAAGTCACACTTTTTCCATTTTTTTTTCATTATCGTGTTTTAACATCCATGCACATTCATAACGTTTTGCTTATATATTCATGATCAGTGAAGTGTTTGCAAGCTAACCCATGCGTTTGATTGAGTTTTTGCAAGCTATAGACGATTCTACCATTGTCAATTTCTAGGGTTTACAGGACCTTGGAATTAGGGCTTTTGAAACAAAGAAAAATTGGCCTTCAAGACCCATACCATTAGAATCAGCGCGCCTGGACGATCTTGAACCCACCCTCGCGCTCAATTTATGAGCGTCAGAGGGCCATTCGCTATTTTCTCGTATCTCACCTATGGCAACATTTACAAAACCGTTGCTAGTTTGTTATTGTTTCAGGAAAATACAACACAATGAAGAAGAAGGGTACGTGGCCAACCATGACTGGACGCTTTGAATCTTGGCGCGCGCTTTTTCTGATTAGGCCACTAGAGATTGTTTTGCTTTATAGTAATTCTCATGCATATAATATACAAAGTAAACAATTTGGTTCAGTGGCACACGTGTTGATTGGTAATGCTAATGACCTGGGTTCGATCCCAGGTCTTCACCCTTTCCATTTGTTTTTTCCCAATTAACGTTCATATACAGGCATAATGTTGTGGTCCATGGTACGTCCCTCTATCCAGCCATACACGCGTCCAGCTTCATCAGATCAAAGGCCATGGATTGAAGGATACGATAAGTCCCAGTCAACGTGCTACATGCTAGTGAAAAAAGTCCAACAAGGCCAAAATCAAATGGGCCTGAATTGCTAGAGAGAAACCTCCATGTTGGGGACTACAACCCCCCTAGGTTTGTCATATTTTCTATTTTTTTTTTATCTTCTTTTTAATTATTGTTTTATTCAATTGATTAATTATTTTCACAAATATAAAAAACCATAAAAAAAAATCAGAAAAGAATTAAAATAATAAATATTTTTGTTTTAACATTTTCATAAATAAATTGCATGTAATTGGATTTAGTTCTAAATTAGGTTTGCAATTTTAATTCCTTTAATAAAAATATAAAAAACATAGAATTAGATTTAAGTAATTTTTCATCTTTTCATTTTTCTTTTCATGATAACCAAATATTATTATTTTATTTATTTTCATAATTAAAATTGTATATAAATAACTTAGGGTTAATTTAGGTCAAAAAACTTCAATTTTTCTTAATAAATTAAAAATAATTAGGATTAGGGTTTGCATATTATTTTAATTTTAATTAACTCTCTCTTTTCATCTAAATCCTAAAATACTAAAAAAACGCCAAAAAATAAGTTCTTTCTTTCTTTTAAATTCCATGTAATTTAATTTTGCAAAAGGGTCCAACGCCCTCGTTTCGATTTAAATTTCAATTCGCATATTTATTTCCTTCGTATAATATTATGTATCTCTCCCAAGGCCTTGTAAATTTAATCTCTCGCACTTTTACTTTATTATTTTTCTGTCAAATCGGGTCCTGGAAATTTTGGCGATGTGGACCCGCGCCTTTTGTAATAGTTTATAACTTTACCTTTTTTTCGCACTTTTTAACTGTTAAATAAATGCATGCAAGAATGAATGGACAAAAAAAAAATAAAAACAAACGCATAGATCACTTTGACATGACAAGATAAATGCAAATGAATCTGACACACAAATCACACACCACCCTAGGGTACGCCTCACTGTTGCCTTGCCTCGAAAGGTGATCGTCGAGTAGAGGATGTCTTAGTAAGTCCTCATGATCCGGGAACCTGGCATGAGGGTAGCTTCTAAGGTGTCTTCCCATTGCTCTGGTGATCACCATGTCCCGAACCTCGAATTGACCCGAACACCTCCAACGGTGGTGCTACCTACCTCTCAATGGTGGGATGGCACTACTTTAAAGGACATTTACACAGACGAATTCCTTAGGGTAGGTAGGTTCTCATAGATACTTGCTCTAAATTTCAAAACACATCAAAAATACTTCTCACACCGACACTTTTCAAAAAGCTTTCGAAAGCAATTTTTCAAACACTCTTGAGGACCGATACAAGAGTCGAACTGAAATTTTCAAAGAAACTTTTTAAACCCACAGTTGAAAAGCAAACAAACTATTTTGAAAACACAATGAGCAAGTATCTAAGAGCCCATGGATAACCATGGATAGAAAGGGTGCTAACACCTTCCCTTTCTATAACCTACCTCCCGAACCGAGAGCAATCTCTTTAAGGAATTTTTCTGTGCTTTTGTCCTTTCCATTTGGAGAAAATAAAAGACGGTGGCGACTCTTGCTTCCGCGACATTTCGCGAACCAGCGTTAAACAGTCAGTTCCAGATCCACCGATCACAAACAAGTTTCATGATTTGGCATGTTTTGATGAAAAATGAATCTTGACACTTGATTTTGACCAAAAAGTCAAAGTTTGACTTTTCAGTATACAGTCAAAATTGATCAATTGATTGGGAATTTCAACTGTCAATCTTGTGCATTTGGGATCTTTTGAACTTGTTGAGCATGTCAAGACAATTACATGGGGTCCTTGAGTCCATATGTGAGCTTGGTTTGCCATTGGCTAGGTCAAATAGTCAAAAATTGCCCTTGTGCAGTCAAAACCCTAAAAATGACCATTTTACCCTTTTGGTGATCTGATCAAATTTCTTGTGGAGTTGTGATCCAAACTTGATCAAATGGTCCATATGAGTTCATAATGTTGATGTGGGTCAATTTTCATGAGATTTGACTGTCAATTGGCCACTGTTGACTTTTTCCCCAATGCAGCTGATTTCTAGGTCAACTGTCCAATTGACTGGGCAAAACCTGGAATCAAGACTTGAAACTTGATGTGGATAAACTTGGGAGTCCAATATGAAGCATGAAAGTCATCTTAGACATTTTTGGTCAAAATATCTTTGTGCAAACACAAACCCTAATTTGGGTCAACAGTGCAAGGAGAAGTCTTGAGCAGATGAAACCCTAATTGGATCTTGAGCTCCAAGGGCTTAGTGATGAGAAATTAATGAGAAATGGGAGGGCAAATTTTGGGGTACAACAATATTCAACTGAATATTACAATCTGCTTTAACAACTGCTAAAGCCTTCTTGATGCAAACCACAAACCGGTTCCTCAAGGAAATACTTTCTTACAAAGAATTGAAATCTAGGTGTGTGAATGTTTTCTACAAAAACTGTTTATCACAATTGTGATACTACACAAATTAAGCTTAAGAGAACTAGAGTGCTAAAATAATCGTGTAAGGAATTTGATAGCTTTTAGCAAACTGAGAGTGAGGAAGATGATGAATAACTTTTAGGCGTGTAGGTTGTTGTAGAGCATTAGCCAATTCAATCTTCATTGACTTGTTTATATAGCATTGGAAATAGTGTATGTTGGAGCAATAATTCTGTTTCAATGCCAATAACAATCTTTCCTTATTAAGCAGATCTTGTCTGGAATGATGCCGTTGGTAATAACTCATCTTGAATGCACAGTACCGTTGCCACTTAAGCGTGTTCTGGCTTTGGCTCATTCTGACGCTGCTTAGGTGCTGATGAACTGTTGTTGTCTTTATCAGAGTTCAGAGTGTTAAGCGCAGATCTGTTCATCAAGCTTTAGCATAAGCGCAAGTTGATCTTCTGATTCTGGTATCTGATATAGCATCTTCTGATGCTGATGTTGATATCCAATTTTCTGATGCTGATGAGGATGTTCTCTTGCTGATACCTATCAGAGTTTCTGTAAAACAGAAAGTAATTTTTAGGTAGCAAATAGTTCTTACATGAATCATACAATTAATATATCTTTTCATTTTGTTATCATCAAAACTTAAACTTAGGGTAGTAGATTCAAACTTTGTTCTAACAATCTCCCCCTTTTTGATGATGACAAAAACTAGATATTTTTTAATTGAAAATAAGCATGAAAGGTATCAGAGATAACTAAATGATAAGTTGTATCAGAATTAAATAAGAAGTTATCAAAGATAAGGGATAAAGAGATGTCAGAGTTTAGATCGGAGATACTCCCCCTGAATTTATTACTTCCCTTTTTAATTCCAAGAGATCTTCAGGATCAGATCTTTATTGACTTTCTTTGAACATCAGAATATCAGAGCTTCAGATCAGAATATCAGAGCTTCAGAGCTTCAGTGTATCAGAGGTGATTACCTTCTTGTACCTGTAGACTTATGCAAAAACAGAAAACATTCAAGTATGTCAGAGTGTTAGAATGTTTGAGACTTTTTGTCTCAGTAATTCGTTATTGAAAAAATATCATTCTTGTTCTCCCCCTTTTTGTCAGCAATCAAAAAGTGTAAGTGATGTGCTAAAACGATCAGAGAATAAAAACTTGTTATATTAAAATTCAGAGCCAGACAAACAGTACAAATGATATGCAAAGAAAACATTGAAAATATCATGAATGAAAAGCTAAGGTTGGGGTGGAAAGCGTGTGAACAGAGTCTTCAGCATTGCCTTAATCTGATCAGCAGTCTCATTCTGCTTGTGTACCATGCTGACGACTGTATCTATCTTGCTATCTTGCACATCCATCCTTTCCTTCATCTTTTGATCATTTTCATCCATTCTTTGCTGCAGACGAATATCATTCAGCTTCAGCTCTTCCAGAGTCTTCCTGTCCAAGACAGCTTGAGAAACATCAGAAGCAAGAAGCTTCTGAGAGCTTTCTGCAACATCTTCAGCTTGACTGACCTCTTCAGCTTGAATAGTCTGATCTTCTGCTTGCTGAACTTTTGAAGCTGGACGCTTCTCAGACCATGGCTCACTATCCAGAAGGAGCACTTCTTCCTTCAGCAGCTGACTTCCAACTTCCTTCAGCAGCTTGCTGAAATTCTGTTGTGCCTGCTCATAATTGATGTCTTGCAATTTGAGGGCTTCAGCACGTACCCATATTTTGAATCGTGTCCAGAGTTGGTCTGAGGTAGCAGGATCAATCATTCTAGGGCAAACTTGCTTTAGAGAAGCAATCCACTGCTGCAAGCCTATTTCAAAATTCACAATGCCAGAGCCAACATCTAGCTGTTTTGGTTTTGGAATGGCTATTTTATTTTTGAGATCAGCAAGACGGTCAAGGATTGTTAAATCGATGAAGGTCTTGCTGTGGTTTTCTGTAGTTTGTTTGGGAGATGGAGTGGGAGAATCAGAGATAATAATTGGACTGTTTGGAGTGTTTGGAGGGGTAGATTCTGGCGAGGATGGCAGTTGGGCCATGGTTACAGTTGTTCCACATGGCAGCTGAATTGCCAAGGGTTGTGGCTCAGAGGATTGAGGAGAATGAGGTTCAGGTGATGGAGTTTCAGAGTGATGAAGCTCAGGTTGTGGAGGTGATGGTTGAGGTGAAGGTGGATGAATTTCTGGTTGAGGAGAGGGAGGAGGAATTGCTGGTTGTGGAGAAGGAGGTGGAATTTATGGTTGTTCAGGAATTTATGGTTCTTCTGGTATGGGTGAGAGAGGATGTTCTGGTTGAATGTTTGGATTATTTGAGAGGTGAGCGGAAACACGTTCATCAATTTCAGACAGAACTTTGTCAAGTTCTGATTCTGTTGATGGTGTGGGTTCTGGATTTTTGGTGCGGGAACGCCTGAGAGTCAGTGACTCAGAAGGGTCATCTTTTGGTTCGGTTTCATCAATTGTTGGTATGGGGATTGGAATTTCATGTGAAGCTGGGGTTGGGATTGATGTTGGAATAGCAGAAGAATTTAAAACAGAAGCAGCAGATAAATTACCTCTTTTCTTAGGGGTCTGCTGGGATGGTCCTTCTGAGATGGCCTTTCTTTTCTTCGTCTTCTTCATAGTAACTTCTGGTTGTTGTTGGTGCAGATCTTTAATATTCAATTTGGGATCTGTACCATCAGCCTTGCAAGCGTCTAAGTATCTGAGAACCACAACTGGTTTTGATTCAATCTCAGAGAATAGTGGAAAGTCGTTCAGTGGGACTCTTCTGCTGGTGATGTCAGCAAGAGGAGTAGCGCTGGTCTCCTTTCTGATATTCTCTATCAGTTTCATTTTCTTCAGATTCTTGGCGTTCAGAGGCTTGCCAACAGTTGGTTCAATAGAACTTAATTCCTGAGCTTCTGTAAGGTGCTCTATTAGCCTATTCTCAGTCAGAATATCTGATATTAACCTGCCAAAGGGTATCCAATCCCTCTTTGTCCTTTCTTCTTCCCTTGTCTCCTTGACGCTGGTCTTGAGGTGATTAAACATAAGATGAGCCAAGTTAACCTTTACCTTCTGATTAATAAAGTAGATAAGAAACTGCTGATCTATATTTATATAATCAGGAGAGCTTGTTGGCTTCCTGTGATTAAAGCACCCCAGAATGATCTTCGCCCATACTCTGTGCTGATCCTTTAAGTCTCTAATTTTGCTGCTAGGAACCCCATGGGTGAAAATCTGCCTTGCAATGACAGCAACGTCAGGGCATCTTTCAGCCATGTCGATACAGCGGATGCCACCACCGTTGTATCCGATCAATCTTGCAATGTGATCCTCAGTGATCACAATTTTCTTTCCCATTATGAAGGAGGTAACAAGATGTGTTGAGGCGGACACATGAATCCAGAACTCCTTGACCAATACTGGGAATGTTGGTCCAACCAACCTATCAAAATATCTCTCCCATCCATGTGCCCTAACTTCTTCTGTCAAGTCAAATCCATTTTCTTTCAGACTGGAGAAATCGACAATCAGTTCAGACAGAACTTCCAAGTTCTTCACTGGTGTAAGGAGAGTTCTGAAAGGAATCTTGTATTGTTCAGAAGAAGCCTTATTCTGAGAGCCTGCAGAGACATTGCTGGAGGTTGCCATGTTCACACTTAGGGTTTTTCTGAGAAAACTGAAAAATGGGTTTCTTTTAAGAGAGATGAACACACAAGGAAAATGCAGAAAATATTTGTAAGATTGTAAGAAACGGTAAAGGATTAAAGACTGGTGTTAATGTGCTTAAATAGATTTCAAAATAATTTTTGAAAGTGTAAACGGTTTCAAGAAAGAGAAATAATTCATGATTACGTTTTAAAACATGATTACTTTCATTTAATGCTTGCTGATTTTGGGGGATTTGAGAAAGATACTTGAAACGGTTACCAGACATGTGTCTTAATGCACCCAATCAGCATTTTGCCTTCTCAGAAGCATGCACGCGTTCTGCTTCAGAGATTTGCTGATGATTGGATGACACTTGTTTGATTTAGTGAGCAGCACGTCTATCCTTGAGCTGAAACGCTCAGATCTTTAAGAATAGCATCTGATACAATCTGCATGTCTATCTTTCTGAAAAGAGATTGATCAGAAGTTCACAGTAAAACAGATACATTCTGAAGGATAATATATAGAATTAAAGCATTTTCACTCTGGGCAGATTTTCATGCTGAGATGTTTCAGAATGAAATTGAACCTATCTTCAGAAAGGGGTTTAGTGAAGATATCAGCCCATTGATGGTCTGTATCAATAAATTTTAAGTTCAAAATTCCTTTCTGAATATAGTCCCTAATGAAGTGATGTTTTATTTCTATATGCTTAGCCCTAGAATGTAAAATGGGATTCTTACTTAAGCAAATAGCAGAAGTATTGTCACAGAGTATAGGGATGTTACTCTCAAAAATCTGGAAGTCTTCAAGATGACTTTTCATCTAGAGCATTTGTGTGCTACATCCTGCTGCTGCTATGTACTCAGCTTCTGCTGTTGATAGCGCAATTGTGGATTGCCTTTTGCTGGACCAAGAGATCATATTTTCTCCCAGAAACTGGCAGCTTCCAGAAGTACTTTTACGCTCTACTCTGTCTCCAGCAAAGTCAGCATCACAGTAGCCTACTAAGCTGTAATCACTAGATTTTCTATAAAATAAACCCAGATTAGTAGTACCTTTCAGATACTTGAAAATTCGCTTAACAACTGTTAAGTGAGATTCTCTAGGATCTGATTGGAATCTAGCACAAATACAAACGCTGAATAAGATATCAGGCCTTGAAGCTGTCAGATAAAGGAGAGAACCAATCATACCTCTGTAGACCTTCTGTTCTACCTTTTTGCTTACCTCTTCTCTTTCCAGAATGCACGTGGGATGCATTGGAATCTTTGATGGCTTACATTCTGAGAGGTCAAATTTCTTCAGAAGATCTCTGACATATTTTCTCTGATGAATGTAAGTTCCCTCTGGAGTTTGATTGATCTGAATTCCTAGAAAGAATTTCAGTTCCCCCATGAGGCTCATCTCAAATTTTGCCTGCATACACTTAGCAAATTTTCTTCCAATAGAAGGATTAGTAGATCCAAAAATAATATCATCAACATAAATTTGACAGACTAAGATGTCATTCTTAACTGACTTACAGAATAAGGTAGTGTCCACCTTCCCTCTGGTGAATTCATTTTCTAACAGAAAGTTACTTAGTCTTTCATACCAAGCTCTGGGAGCTTGTTTCAAACCATATAGTGACTTCTTTAGTTTGAAAACATGTTCTGGATGTTTTGTATTTTCAAAACCAGGGGGTTGGTGCACATAAACCTCTTCTTCTATATAACCATTTAAGAATGCACTCTTGACATCCATCTGATACAGAGTGATGCCTCTATTAACAGCAAATGAAATTAAAAGTCTGATAGATTCTAACCTGGCGACTGGAGAAAAAGTTTCTGTATAGTCTATCCCCTCTTGCTGACTATAACCTTGTGCTACCAGTCGTGCTTTGTTTCTGATGACTTCACCTTGTTCATTTAGCTTGTTTCTGAACACCCATCTTGTTCCAATGACGTTGAATCCTTTTGGTCTGGGAACAAGATCCCATACGACATTTCTGGTGAATTGATTCAGCTCTTCTTGCATTGCTAGAATCCAGTCATTGTCTAGAAGTGCTTCATCAATAGAAGAAGGTTCAATCAGAGACACAAGTCCCATGAGGGTTTCTTCAGAGTTTCTGAAGCTTGCTCTTGTTCTGATTGGATCTTCCTTTCTTCCTAAGATAGTTTCTTCTGGGTGATCCAAGCTACTTCTGGGTAGTCTCTTCTGAGGTTGATCAGCAGCTGTTGCAGGATTGCTAGCAGTTCTCCTTTCAGATGTTGAAGGAGTGTCTATGTTGAGAGCTTCTGATGACTTGTCTTCAGAACCTGTAAATTCAATTTCCATACCTGCAAAAACTTCATTCTGCTTTGACTTTTCAGAGTCAAGCTTATCATCAAAACGAACACTGATTGATTCTTCCACAATCTGTGTTTCTGTATTGTATACTCTGTACCCTCTTGAGCGTTCAGAGTATCCTAACATAATACACTTCTGTGCTTTAGAGTCAAACTTGTTCAAATAATTTTTTGTGTTTAACATAAAACAAGTACATCCAAATGGATGAAAATATGAAATGTTGGGCTTTCTGTTCTTCCAAAATTCATATGGAGTCTTTTACAGAATAGGTCTTATTGAGATTCTATTCTGAATGTAGCACGATGTGTTTATTGTCTCTGCCCAGAAGATCTTAGCAACGTTTGTCTCATTGATCATGGTTCTGGCCATTTCTTGCAATGTTCTGTTCTTTCGTTCTACAACTCCATTTTGTTGGGGAGTTCTAGGACAAGAGAAATCATGCAGAATGCCTCTGTCATTAAAGAATGACTCAAAATCTTTGTTTTCAAACTCTCCACCATGATCACTTCTGACTTTAACGATTCTAAGATCCTTTTCATTCTGAACTTGGTTACAGAAGGTGACAAACACAGAGTGTGACTCGTCCTTGTGTCTTAAGAACTTTACCCATGTCCATCTGCTATAGTCATCTACGATTACTAACCCATACTTCTTGCCACTGACTGAAGCAGTTTTAACTGGTCCAAATAAGTCAATGTGCAGAAGTTCTAATGGCTTAGAGGTAGAAACAACATTCTTAGATTTGAAAGAAGGTTTTGCAAACTTGCCTTTCTGACATGCTTCACACAGAGCATCTGAATTGAACTTCAAATTAGGAAGTCCTCTGACCAGATTGAGTTTGTTAATCTGAGATATTCTTCTCATACTAACATACCCCAATCTTCTGTGCCAGATCCACTGCTCGTTGTTAACAGACAGAAGACACTTTACATTCTGACTTTTCAGTTCAGAAAGTTTGATTTTATAGATGTTGTTTTTCCTCTTTCCATTAAACAGGATAGTCCCATCTTTCTGAATAACAGCTTTACATGATTTTTGATTAAAGATTATATCATAACCGTTATCACTTAATTGACTTATGGATAACAGATTATGCATTAATCCATCTACTAGCAGAACATTATTTATAGAGGGAAGGTTTCCATTACCTACAGTTCCAGAGCCAATTATCTTTCCCCTCTGATTGCCTCCAAAGCCAACGTGGCCTCCAGGCTTAAGTTCCAGGCTTTGGAACATATGCCTTCTTCCCGTCATGTGTCGCGAGCAGCCAGAGTCCAGGTACCATGACTGGTGTTTCTGATTTGCTGCTAAAGATATCTGCAACATGTATTATTTTATCCTTAGGTACCCAGATTTTCTTGGGTCCTGATTTGTTAGATTTACCAAAACTCTGGTTGAATTTTAGTTTCACAGAATACTTACTGCTAGTGTATTTAATATCATGTGTGTGACCATACACAAAATGTGAGTTCAGAGGAGTGTGTTTAATGGTTAAATCCATGACATTCTTTGGTGTAGGAACCTTACCTTGGTATCCTATTCCCTTCCTGCCATTTCTGCTAACTCCATAGATCATTGAAGCCATTTTGCTTTTATCTATGCTTTTAGCAAGGAACTTCTGGAAACTGTGATCATACTCCTTGATGATCTCATCAGCGTTGCTGGGAGTTTCAGAAATTGGTTCCTTCTGAGAGTTTTGTAAAATATTTTCTAATTTTGAAATTTTATTTCTCAGCTCAAAATTTTCCAATTTAAGACTCTCAGTCTTATCAGAGTCAGATTCAAGATTCCTTTTTAGGTTTCTGAATTTAACTCTAATCTGCTGGTACCTTTCCAGAATTTCATTAAGGCTTTCAGCAAGTTCAGCCTTAGTAAAATTAATTGCAAAGTCAGGAAATACCTCTTCAGTATCTGATTCTGAGTCTGATTCAGAAGCTTCACTGTCTTCTGAAATGTTGGCCATGAGAGCTATGTTTGCTCTCTCATCATCTGATTCTGAGTCAGCTTCAGACGAGTCAGAGTCATCCCATGTAGCCATGAGACTTTTCTTCTTTTCTCTTCCAAACTTCTTTTTGGGCTTTTCCCTCTGAAGCTTTGGGAAGTCACTCTTGTAGTGTCCTTGCTCATTGCACTCATAGCAGATGATGTCCTTGGTGTTTGGATTTCTGCTTCCTAAGGAGCCTTCAGATCTTCTGTATCCAGAGGAAGAATCTGTCCTTCTATATCTGGAAGAGGACTCATTCTGATCAGATCTTCTGGGATTCCTGAACTTCCTTTGCCTCTGCTTCCACAGTTGGTTCACTCTTCTGGAGAGGAGAGAAAGTTCGTCTTCTTTTGATGAGGATCCATCAGATGTTTCTTCAACTGCCTGCAAAACTTTAGACTCATATTTTTTGTTAGATTTTAATGCTAAAGGCTTACCTTGCTTCTGAGGTTCATCAACTTCTAGCTCTATCTCATGACTTCTGAGGGAGCTGATAAGTTCCTCCAGAGAAATTTTGTTGAGATCTTTTGCTAGCTTCAGAGCTGTAACCATTGGCCTCCACTGCTTTGGTAAGCTTCTGATGATCTTCTTGACATGATCAGCAGTAGAGTATCCTTTGTCCAGAACCTTGAGACCAGCTACCAGAATTTGGAATCTTGAGAACATTGTTTCAATGGATTCACTTTCTTCCATTTTGAATGCCTCATACTTCTAAATGAGCGCAAGAGCTTTAGTTTCTTTGACCTGTGGTGATTTTTGAAGTCACGCTTTTGTTGGTCAGACATTACTTTCCTATCAATCTTCTGACCGCTTGCATTCACAGGGTGCGTGTATCCATCTGTCACCATGTCCCACAGATCAGCATGATGTGCCAGAAAGAAGCTTTCAATTCTGTCTTTCCAGTAATCAAAATTTTCTCCATCAAACACTGGAGGTTTGCCGCTGAATCTGTCTCTGTCTTCATTGTTGTCATTGTTGGTGTATTGATAAATTCCTGCCATTGTGTTTTTCTGACGCTGGATCTTGTATTGACACGGTTAAGTGTTTTAGCTCAGAACCAGGCGCTCTGATACCAATTGAAGAAGTGAAAAACACAAGAAGGGGGGTTGAATTGTAAAAACTGGAAATTAATTGCAATCAACACGATATTTTTATCCTGGTTCGTTTGATCTCAAACTACTCCAGTCCACCCGTCAAGGTGATTTCGCCTCTCTCCAACGAGGTCTTAATCCACTATATTCAACTGAATATTACAATCTGCTTTAACAACTGCTAAAGCCTTCTTGATGCAAACCACAAACCGGTTCCTCAAGGAAATACTTTCTTACAAAGAATTGAAATCTAGGTGTGTGAATGTTTTCTACAAAAACTGTTTATCACAACTGTGATACTACACAAATTAAGCTTAAGAGAACTAGAGTGCTAAAATAATTGTGTAAGGAATTTGATAGCTTTTAGCAAACTGAGAGTGAGGAAGATGATGAATAGCTTTTAGGCGTGTAGGTTGTTGTAGAGCATTAGCCAATTCAATCTTCATTGACTTGTTTATATAGCATTGGAAATAGTGTACGTTGGAGCAATAATTCTGTTTCAATGCCAATAACAATCTTTCCTTATTAAGCAGATCTTGTCTGGAATGATGTCGTTGGTAATAACTCATCTTGAATGCACAGTACCGTTGCCACTTAAGCGTGTTCTGGCTTTGGCTCATTCTGACGCTGCTTAGGTGCTGATGAACTGTTGTTGTCTTTATCAGAGTTCAGAGTGTTAAGCGCATATATGTTTATCAAGCTTCAACATAAGTGCAAGTTGATCTTCTGATTCTGGTATCTGATATAGCATCTTCTGATGCTGATGTTGATATCCAATTTTCTGATGCTGATGAGGATGTTCTCTTGCTGATACCTATCAGAGTTTCTGTAAAACAGAAAGTAATTTTTAGGTAGCAAATAGTTCTTACATGAATCATACAATTAATATATCTTTTCATTTTGTTATCATCAAAACTTAAACTTAGGGTAGTAGATTCAAACTTTGTTCTAACATGTTCTTTATTTCCTATAGAATAAGAGGGTCTTGCTCTGATATGTAACATCATGGATAGGATAGTTTGTTTTGAATAACCATGTTACTTTGTTTATTTTTGGATTTGAACTACCATTGTGGTATTGGAGTTGTTTTGATTTGATGAAGTTATTTATAAGTATCTTAATAAAGATATTTTGAATCATGAATTTACGCTGCGAGTAAGTTGAGAAAACTATGGTTGTTAATAATGAAGTACTTAATGTAATTTATTTTTTGAAAACCCGTGTTACGGAGCAATATATGTATTACTATGAATTTTGTTTGAAGTAAATATGCCACCCTTTTTGGTGCATTACTCTGATTTAATTATCGAATTATTTTAAGAATATTCTTTGGGGTTTAGAAGGGTGTTGGAACCTTCTAGATATGAGAAATCTCCATCTCACTTCCAAACACTACAGTGATTTTAAACAATCTCAGTCCCAGGGAATGTCTCAAGAAACCAAAAAGGAAGAACACACTTCCAAATTACAAATACTTTGTTTTCTTAAAAGCTTCACTAAGAAAAATACTCAACTCTTGCTTACAAGCTTCAAGGAGAATAATAACTTGATGAACAAGTAATAATCAGTTAACTCAAATGAATCAAAGATACATGATGACATACAAACAAACACACAGAGAACCTAAGGAACTATCAAACACTAAACCCTTATTTTTCACAAGGTTTTACAATAAAAAATATTCTTGAAAACTAGGTCTTGGATGACTCCTTATATAGACTTCTACGGTTGCTCTTGAACTCTTCAATCAGATATAATCTTCACCTATAAATCCTTGCAGAATATTCTCCACGAAAATAGAAACAAAAATAAATATTTCAAATGTTTCCTAAAAAGTATCAAATATCCTTTTTATGAAATAAATCAAATATGCAATTATTTCTAGTAATCCTTGATTGCCTGTGCCTGTTATGAGTACTATAAACCTCTAGAATCTCATATTTTTCAATCAAATCTTCAAGGATAAATATCCAGCTATATTGTCATGATGTTCTGTTGCAACATGTCACAACATTTGAAAGAACATCTCCCAAATAAGTATCGGCATACACTGTTGTACCAGTTGATACTGGTGCTACTCATTTGTTTATTTCATTTATTTCGTGTGAATATGATAACATGTTAGGATTGAAGTTGTCTGATATGAATGGTAGCATGGTAATAGATACCCCTACTAGTGGTTCTGTTACTACTACTTGTGTTTGTTTGAAATGTCCTTTGACTATTTATGGTAAGAGTTTTGTGATGGATTGGTGTGTCTACCCTTACACCAAATTTATGTTATTCTCAGAATGACTAGTTGGAGTTCAACTATGTTATAACAATTGATGTTGTTGTCTGCTAAGCAAGTGAATGAACTTATGGAAGATGAAGATTTGATGTTTGCAATGTTTGCCTCACTTCAAGTTGAACTTGAAGCTGTGAGTGTTGAATCACCTGTCGTCTGTGAATTTCCAGAAGTGTTTTCAGATGACATCAGTGATTTTCCTTCAGAACATGAAGCAAAGTTTTCTATAGATGTGGTGCCAGGTATAAGTCTAGTGTCAATGGATCCTTATAGGATGTCAGCTTCAGAGCTGAGCGAGTTGAAGAAATAACTAGAAGAGATGCTTGAGAAGAAGTTTGTGCGACCGAGTGTTTCACCGTGAGGTGTGCCTGTGTTATTGGTCAAGAAGAAAGATGGAAGCATGAGACTGTGCGTGGATTACAGACAGTTGAATAAGGTGACTATAAATAATAAGTATCCAGTTCCGAGGATCGATGATTTGATGGATAAGTTGGTGGGTGCTTGTGTTTTCAGCAAGATTGATTTGAGGTCGGGTTATCATCAAACTCGTGTTAAACTAGATGATATTCCAAAGACAACTTTTCGAACAAGGTATGGTCATTACGAGTACATTGTGATGTTGTTTGGTGTATCTAATATGCCAGGTGTTTTCATGGAGTATATGAATCAGAATTTTCATTCATATTTGAATAATTTTGTCGTGGTGTTCCTTAATGATATTCTGATGTATTCCAAATCCGAAGGAGAACATGCAAAGCATTTGAGAATTGTGTTGTAAGTGTTGAAAGAGAAGAAGTTGTATGCAAATCTATCAAAGTGTGAATTTTTGTTGAAGGAAGTGAGTTTCCTTGGTCATGTGATTTTTAGTGGTGGAATTAATATGGATCCTTCTAAAATTGATATGGTGTTACAATGGGAGACTCTGAAGTCTGCGACTGAGACTCAAAGTTTTCTTGGTTTATCAGGTTATTACCGAAGGTTCATTGAAGGATTCTCTAAGTTAGCGTTACTGTTAACTCAGCTAACTCAAAAAGGCCAAGCTTATGTGTGGGATGTTGCGTATGAGGAAAGTTTCATAGGATTGAAAAAGAAGTAAACGTCTGCTTCGATATTAATTTTGCCTAACCCAAGTGATGCTTTTGTGGTGTATTGTGATGCATCGAAGATGGATGTTGGTGGTGTGCTAATGCAAAATGAACATGTTGTTGCTTATGCTTCTAGGCAATTGAAAATTCATGAAAGGAATAATCCTACGCATGGCTTAGAGTTAGTAGCTGTGGTGTTTGTGTTGAAGATTTGGAGACATTATCTTTTTGGCTCTAAATTTGTAGTGTTCAGTGATCATAAGAGCCTGAAATACTTATTTGACCAGAAGGAGTTGAATATGAGGCAGAGAAGATGGCTTGAGTTATTGAGTGATTATGACTTTGATTTGAATTACCATCCGGGTAAAGCAAATGTAGTTGCCAATGCATTGAGTAGAAAATCAATGCACATGTCAATGCTTATGGTTCGAGAGTTAGAGATGATCGAATAATTTAGAGATACGAGCTTAGCATGTGAAGAGACTATCGATAATGTGAAGTTGGGAATATTGAAAGTGACTAGTGGTATAATAGAAGAAATCCGAGAAGGCTAGAGATATGATTTAAAGTTGGTTGACCAGTTGACCTTAATTAACCAAGGTAATAAAGGTGAGTTCAAATTTGATGATAATGGTGTGATGAGGTTTGGAAATAGAGTGCGTGTTCCGGATATTCCAGAACTTAAGAGAACTATCCTCGAATAAGAACATAAAAGCAGGTTAAGTGTTCATCCCGATGCTATGAAGATATATCAAGACTTGAAGAAGTTATTTTGGTGGTCTGGTATAAAAAAGAAAATCTCTAAGTTTGTTTATGCTTGTTTGACTTGTTAGAAGTCAAAGATTGAACATCAGAAGGCTATGGGTCTTATGCAACCTTTGAGTATTCCAAAGTGGAAATGGGGCATTGTCTCTATGGATTTCGTGTCGGATTTACCAAAGACCGCTAAAGGTAATGACTCGATTTGGGTGATTGTGGATAGGTTAGCTAAGTCGGCTCATTTCTTACTGATGAAGATTAATCATCCTATAGAGAGTCTAGCCGAGATGTATATTGATGAGATTATGAAATTTGCATGGAATACCTCAGAGTATCGTTTTAGATAGATATCTAAGGTTTACGTCGAAATTCTGGGAAGGTTTACAGAATGCTTTTGGTACTAAGTTAAATTTGAGTTCTACATATCATCTGCAGAGGGACGATCAGACAGAGAGGACTATTCAGTCTTTGGATGATTTGCTAAGGGCTTGTGTGTTAGAATAAGGAGGATCTTGGGATAGTCACTTGTCATTGATTGAAGGTGGCCTATCAGATCACTTTACCACTGTCGCTTACGAATCTTCATGACGTGTTTCATATGTCTCAGTTGAGGAAGTACATTCTGGATCCATCACATGTGATTCGAATGGATGATGTATATGTGAGAGATAACCTAATTATTGAAGCATTGCTGGATGCGGTAAAGAGGCAAGCAAAAAGTAAAGTATTATTTTATCGGGTGATATAAGTTATATCGTATCGTGTCTATAGAGATTGGTGAATTGAAATGCCATTCAAAAAATCTCTTATCAATGAGTTTGGGGGATAAATGGGTTGAAAGGAAAGTATCAACAGAAAATAAATGTATAATAAGGAAAAAAGGAATAACTTATCAAACATGCATATATACTACTTCTCACATACTTAAACCTATCGACCTGTTATATTAAACCTATAATATTCATCAACATCATCACGTGTCTCTCACAATCTAAGTCATTTCTTACCCAAACTTAGAGGCTGACTATATCACCTCGGCGACGATCTCTCAACTACCTCAACAACACAGAAGTCAACCGTACTCGCTTGTATCGACGATCTCTCAGAGTGACACAAACAACATAAAGGCATTAATCACAGACACCCTAAGTGAATAACAATGCTAAATTTATCTCTAGAATTCAGATACTATTAAATAATCATCCTAGATAAGAATTCAAGTAGTATATATCTATAGTAACTCAAATCCCTAGCACAGAGCAAAAATCAAGGATAACAATCGACAAAGATTTATAAAGCAAGTTTTATACAATGCCAAGGGCGAAAAATATACATGAATTCAAAGTAAATACATATACAAACCAAACCAATAGAGAATACACAAAGAAAAAGAGAAATGAATCACAGATCTACCAGTTTGTCAGCACCGATCGAAGAGCAATCCACCCTCGATCATACGTATGCAAGCTTCATAGTTGTTATCTAAGATAATCCTAACAAAATTAAAGGTTAATGGAGTTGGGAGCAAAAGCTTCCCCAAAACCATCACCTAAAAAAATGAATGAAATGAAGTTATAAAACAAATCTCAGCAGACCCGCTAAGCGAGCCTAGCGTGCTAAGCGCGACTTCCTTATTTAACTCATCAAACCAACCTAAATCACACTATCTGCGCTAAGTGGGCTTCAAAATAATGCTTCTTCCAAAATGTCAAAACGCAAGCAACACACTATAAAATGCGCTGAGTGCACTCACGCTTAGCGACCTTCTGCATTCTAAGAGGGCTGTCCTGGACAAAACTTCCCAAAACTGGTCTTTTATTCTGAAAATGGACATCCGGAGCCATGCCTTCGACACCTTATTCCTCAATGCTCTAAAATGCAACAAATACCTACAAAATGAATGGAAAAACGTCAAACGACACACTATATACACAAAAACACAAACTACAAGTATTTACATAAAAGTCGGGTTTATTCAACAAATATTAACAACAAAGATTCAATAAGTGCAACAAAATGTATATACAAAAATAGCTATAATTTGCACTTATCAAACTCTCCCCAACTTGAACTTGTTTGTCCTCAAACAAGGCCAAAGAACTCAAAGAATCAAAAGTAATCAACCAAAATATCATGAATCAACAAGTTTTAAAAACGAAAAACAAATGTATGGTTCAAACAAAAACACACACACAAGGTAAATACTCAACATAATCCTATAAAAATAATATGTAAATGAAACAAATCCTAAGTACAAAAATCATACTAAACATTCTAAAATAAAACAAGCTCAATCATGAATCACACCTAGTAAAAAATCATCGGTAGATGAAGAACACACAAAGGTGAGGGACAAAAAACACTCATCCACAATCTTGCAAATAATAGACTAAATTATGCATTCATCCAAAAACTCATATTGAAGATGCAAAGGCAAGAATCACAAGGGCTTTTTAAGGTTGTAATGTGGCTTGGTTAACAAACAAGGGATAAGTCCTAAAGCTAATCGAAACAAAAACTTGCCTTAACCTAAGGGAGTGATCAACTCACAAAGACTCAAGCAAAAATAATTTCATCAAACTTCTTCTTCATTCCAAATTTTAAACCAACACACATCACTTATTAACACAACATTATTCTATACTCTTTTTGTTTTTGTTTTTCAAAACTTTTTTCTTTTTTCTTTCTTTTTATTTTCTTTCTTTTCTTTATTTTCTTTATTTTTCACTTTTTTTCTTTCTTTCTTATCCTCATAGTAATACTCACAAGCACATAAACATTTCTCTCCCCAACTTAAATTCAACCAACATCATAATGTGAATACTCCCTAATTTCTAAGGCAACGTAAAAATTCAAACTACAAATCACAGTTGAGGATTAAAGAAAACAAAGAATCAATATCTATACAAAAAGATGAACCAAATACTCATAGACAAGCATTTAGAAAAAACAACATGGATATCAACAAAAAGGGTCAAAAGTGGATACTAATGATCACACACTCATAAGGTGGATTGACTATTTGGCCAAGGTAGTTGTGCTCAAAATGAAACAAAAAATGCCTTGATCATGTTCAAGCTTTCATACAATAAACACAAACAAAAGATTAAATATAATAAAATCTAGTTAAAACAAGAATTGTAGCCTCTAGCACATATGAACAATAGAAAGCTTCCTCACATTTATGCATAAAAAGGGAACTAAAGTGATTCAAGTCATGAGCAAGTAATGCAAGAAGAATGAATGTTATGGTAATTATACAAATGGTAAATTTCCTAAACATGTTATGTTATAGAAAGTGATAAATAAGTACCTGGCGAGTACCAACTTCAAAAACTATCATTACCATATATCCCCAAGTTGACACACTCAAAATCTGAAAATCACCAAATGCGACTTCAAGCTATCTAACAAAAACTTGATTCCAAACAACAAAAGAAAGAATTAAAAATAATACTATTAATTACTATACTATAAAGCCTTGGGTGAAGTGGGAAAAGGAGAGCCAATTGAAAATTAAAAATAATTCACTGGCTCTGCACAGTAAGACGCGCTAAGCACGCTACACCAGAACAACAAAAACCAGTCCAGCAGACAGTAGTGCAGCCTCCACATTCACCTACACAATCTCAACTACACACAATATTTACAACATACAAACAAACATCCACAAGCTAAACACGACAAGCTTGCATAAAAACACAAATTGACATAAAAAACTAATGGGTGAAAGTGAATTAACAAGTTGAAAAGTGAAAATTTAAGAATTTAAAACATGTCCAATTTCAACTTGTTAAAACACAAGCCAACACATACATAAACGAATACAAACAAAACATGCATGTTTTACGCTGTAAGCTCGACGCCTTTATTTTGCGAGCTAGTAACATCCTCTCATCATGCCATGGTATTGTCACACCGTGCAAACCTAAAGAAAGTGTCCTAACAACCACACAACAAACATTACGAAAACGAGACAATTCATAGCAATACGTGAAAACAAAGAAAACCATATATATTTACAAGTATGGAAAGTAAACACAAAACATGTACAAGTAAACATAGACAAATTTATATACACATTCTATACAAAATATACATTAATTACAAAACTCAAAAACAAAGAAACTATCGCAATGCAAAATAATAAACACCAATCCCCGACAACGACACCATTTTGCTGGCTGCAATAAAGCGGCAAGAAAAAAGTAAAGTATTATTTTACCGGGTGATATAGGTTATATCGTGTCGTATCCACGGAGATTGGTGAATTGAAATTCCGTTCGACAAATCTCTTGTCAATAAGTTTGGGGGATAAATGGGTTAAAAGAAAAAGTATCAACAGAAAATAAATGTATAATAAGGAAAAAGGAATAACTTATCAAACATACATGTATACTACTTCTCACAGACTTAAACCTATTGACCTGTTATATTAAACCTATAATATTCATCAACGTCATCACGTGTCTCTCACAATCTAAGTCATTTCTTACCCAAACTTAGAGGCTGACTACATCACCTCGACGACAATCTCTCAACTACCTAAACAACACAGAAGTCAACCGTGCTCGCTTGTGTCGACAATCTCTCAGAGCGACACAAACAACACAAATGCATTAATCACAGACACCCTAAGTGAATAACATCTCTAAATCTATCTCTAGAATTCAGATACTATTAAATAATCATCCTAGATAAGAATTCAAGCAGTATATATCTATAACAACTCAAATACCTAGCACAGAGCAAAAATCAAGGATAACAATCGACAAATATTTGTAAAGCAAGTTTTATACAATGCCAAGGGCGAAAAATATACACGAGTTCAAAGTAAATACATATACAAACCCAACCAATAGAGAATACACAAAGAAAAAGAGAAATGAATGACATATCTACCAGTTTATCAGTGACGATCAAAGAGCAACCCACCCTGGATCATCTGTATGCAAGATCCATAGTTCTTATCTAAGCTAACCCTAACAAAATTAAAGGTTGATGGAGTTGGGAGCAAAAACATCCCTAAAACCATCACCTAAAAATGAATGAAATGAAGTTATAAAACAAATCTCAACAGACCGTGCTGAGCGGGCCTGGCGCGCTAAGCACGACTTCCTTATTTAAAACATCAAGCCGACCTAAATTGCGCAAAGCATTCTATCCACACTATCCGTGCTAAGCGGGATCCAAATCAATGCTTCTGCCAAAATGTAAAAACGCAAGCAGCACAAATTCTCCTCCTAAGCATTGGGTCCACAACTAGGGTTTGGTATTTCTCAAGCAAGAATGGGTTTCCTAGGTCTAAAATGGCTTTCATTATGCTTTTATATATATTCAAGAATGCTCATATCAAATCTCATGCCTTGCATCGTAAGTTCGCTCAGTCAATCGTTCAGATGATCGAAATCGACTATATTGACAAAAAGTAAACATTTTCAAGATCAAGTTCAAACAATTGTAACTTCTTCATTATTCGATATTTTTGAGTGGTTCTTTTTGCGTATGACTCTCCTTGCGTCATCTCCAATTTCTCTTTATAAGTCAAGAGCCGATTATGTACGAAAGATCATCAAAAATTCGAATATTTTAGAAGTCGCTTTCTGGACTTTGACCTAATCTCAAGTAACTGTTGCCTTACTTCCAAGAATCGTAATTTCCTTAATTTTCAAGATCTTGAGACAATTATTTTTTCACAAGAAATGTCATCTACAAGTTTTCTTTAAGGATCAGAGTCAAATTATGCTTAGAAGGTTTTGAAACCTATCAAAGCGTTATAGGTAAATTCTTGACTTAAAAAGTTTCGTTTCTAATTTGAATTCATGAAGGCACCGTTGATTATAGTGGATTGAAGTATAAGTGCAAAAGCCGTATGAAGCGTAGCATGGAGTTGAGGATTCTTCAAATTCTTATTGTTTGCAAGTTGACTTGGATTTGAGATTTGAATCAAGAATGGATTTGTTGTTGTGAATTTTTCTTTCAAGTAGCCAATGCCATAAGGTCTAAATGTCCAAGTTTGTCAATTAACATCAGGTTTCTTAATTGCAAGAGTGATTCAAGAAGGTTTATGAATTTGGAGTTTTAAGTAATATGCACTCCAATTTTTAGAGGATTATTTCAAGAGTGAAAGTTCATTAATGTAAATTGTTCAAAATTTCAAGCATTATTCAAGACCTTTCTCAAAGTTCAACTTCATTCATCATTCATAATTTCAAATTCAAAGACAATTTTTTATACACATTTGTTTAATTGGAATCAAATTTGAATATCATGAGTTTCATGTTGATATTCCAAGTTTGAATTTTGAAGGATTACAAAAAATTCACAATATCACATGAACAATCCGAGTTCTTTGTATAAATTCGAATCGCACCTTTCAAGATGAAATAGGTAATGTTGTGGATTCATTTGCACGTCAATTCAAACTAGAGATTGGATTAGGAGCTACATTAAGAGTGCAAGATGATTGAGTATAAAATTGATTCAAGATTAATACTTTCATTCATGTAAATTCAAAGTTACAAGATCAAAATTCATTCAAGAAATGATGTCCATTCATTCAAAATATATCATTCATGACCATTTATCAAACTTATCTTAACATAAACCAAAATCCATAACATTGTTACTTTGCTCCATGGCTACAACACTTTGCCCAATTACAAACATTAAAAAGGACATTAAGAAACTATCATGCTTTGAATCATGTTGCTTACAAAGTTACTAAACCTAAAAACCTAGCTTTATACCCCAATACAAACTCTTGTTGTCCAAAAGAAAAGCATTGTTGTCCAAACTCTAAATAAACTGTCAAAACAGCCTGCTGCCCCTTGCTTTTCTTTCTCCAAACCTTGCACAAAAAAAACCTGCACCTTGCTGCCCAAATATGTCAAAATAGCCCAACACCAGTCCAAACCTGCTGCAAAACCAGCCCTGCACCAAGCTGCTACAACATGCCGAAACCTGTCAAAAACAAAACTAAGAATTGCACAAAAATGGTAAAACAGAAACTACATCAAGAAAGAATCAAAATTGTTCAAACTTATCACTATCCCCCCCCCCCCCCCCCCCCCCCAAATCCCATATTTCTCATCTATAAATGCAGCCAAAAATCACACAAAATAGAAAAAAAGGATAGTAGAAAACACACTTGAAACCCTAGCAATAAACCTCATTCACTATACTCTACTGCAATATCCTCCAAACTTCCATCCTTAACCTTCACACTTTTTTTAATAATTTTGTTCAAACTTCACCAAAACCCGCAAAATACAAAAACAACATTCAAAACCGTAAACACCTTCAACCTTCATCAACTCACCACAAACTCCGAATAAATATTTCCACCACCATTCAAATCTCTCTATTAAAATTGAAAAAAGTGAATAAACTATCTCCATTACAACTCTCATACATTCAAATAAGATCACAAACAGAATGAACAAATGCGAAAAAATAACGTGTACCTGAGATACCCAGGACTGCCAAGCCTTTGGGCATCTCGTCGGAAATCGTCACGAGTCCCAATCGGGTTTTAATCGTAAGATACACGACAACTTCACCTTCAGTCGTGATTCGTCGGACCCACCACAAAATCATGCTTCGTTCGCAGCCTACGACCCTCTCTGCCGAAAGTTTTGGACTGAAGCTCTTCGCATACCCCTTCAATCTAAATCATAATCGTCGGTAATACTTACTTTGCTCTTTTGATTTTTTTGGTCTTTTATCTGCTTAAGTTGGATGTTGTTATGAGAAAGCTGTTTAGGTTGGGAGATACAAATTTGAAAGAAAGAAGAGGTATAGTGAGAGAGTCATATGAGGGATTTTAGGGATGGCAAGTTGTCTTGTGGTTGTTTGTTTTCACGTTGAAGCAGATGAAGAATAGGAGAAGAAAAAGCATGAAGAGTGAAACAGAGAAATAGCTTGAGTGGCTGTAGGGTTCATCCTTGAACCATGTTTTTCGTTTGAGGGGACCCGACCCGATTTTAGTTTCACCCATTACCTTTTTTTTTTAAATTTTATTTGCTCTACTTTCGGTCTGGGCGTTCCACCCCTTTTTGGTTTGCTAAACTATTCCCAACACCCCCATGCATTCTAACATAACTCCACCAAGCTTCATTTCTGAGCCCACACACCCATGAATTCTGGCTAGCACCCCATGGACTTCATTTTCAATTTATTTTATTTTTGATTTAATTTTATTAATTGTTTTGACTTGAATTTGTTTTCTTAGCATGGAAGTTGACAAAAATAATTATGGAATAGGATTTTATTTCCTTTTGATTTTTTATTTTCCTTTATTTAAAAATACCATATATATATATATATATATATATATATATATATATATATATATATATATATATATATATATATATATATATATATATATATATATATATATATATATATATATATATATATTCACACGTATAATTTAATTTTTTAATCAATTATTTTCTCTTATTTAATAGAATATGTTTTTTATTTTCTTTTCAAATTTTCTCACAAACAAAATACCAAAAATATTATTTAGAATTTTAATTTTTTGAATTTTTGTTCATAGTTTTTTATTTAATTTCCTTATTTTTTAAAATCACAAAACAATTTCCCTTTTCTTTTTTCCTGTAGTTTACTATTTTCGCATTCTTTCGATTATTGTAACTGCTTACGATTTGTAATAGTTTAATTAGGCTTTTATTTCATCCCCGTTCATAAATTTGTACCCCTATTCCTGAAAGCTTTGTAATAGCGTAGAACTTTAATTTCTGTAATTTACTGTTTTCTTTTATACTGTATAGTAATTAGGCGTGCATGACAAGATTTAAAATCAACCGCTAGATAACCCTAATCAAGACAATTTAATTGAAAACAAATCATTTTTCACACGTGCACCTTTAGGGTAACCTCACTTGTTGCCTTTGGAAAAATACAGTCATGTCCCTCGAATGTGGGACAATTTAGCAAAGACTCTCGATTAAAAAGATCGCAGTCCCTCGATGACCCTTCGATGTTGCCTTCGGTAAACGATCTTAGTCCCTTACGATAAATTGCTAAAGCGCCCTACAATGTTTCCTTCTATGACTGTACGATGACTCACGCCTGTCCCTTCACATCCAATGATAGGGCTTCTTACCAATCAATGGTAAGATAACAATATTTAAAGGAGGAGGAAAAGAACAAATACTTCTTTTGAGTAGGTAGAACGTTCATAGTTGCTTGCTCACAAACATTTCAAAAATAACTTTCCACACACCAACACTTTTCTTGAAATATTTTCAAAGTCAACACTTTGTATACATTTTTATAGAGACGAGAATCATTACAAAGTTTTCCCAACGATGGCACTTTTCAAAATATTTTCAAAACAAACACATTCACAAAAGCATTTCAAAAGTGAGCTAGCAACTAAGAGCCCGTAGGTAACTACAAATGAAAAGGGTGCTAACACCTTCCCTTTTCATAATCTACCCCCCGAACTCAAGAAAATTTTCAAAAGGTCTTTCTTATTCTTTTCACCCTTTTCTTTATAGTATAAAAGAAAAGTCAGCGGCGACTCTCGCTATCCGCAACAATTGCGATAAAATGAAAAACACCCAAGTCAGTTCTCCCACCATATTATAGAACTGGTGACTCTCCTGGGGAGAAAATTAAAAGTGGGGTTACCTTAGAGATTAGTTCACATTTAAATTCTTTCATTGTTTGACTTGCTTGCTTTACTCTTAAAAGGGTTATTTGGGTTTTGAATAGATCCTTTACCCGGATCTAGGGGCATTATTAGGTAAGTAGCAATAGATTGTGGAGACTGTACAACATGGATCGATATGGTTGAAACAATGGCTACATTAGTGTGACACATTTGTTGGTACCAGTATCCTTTGTGTTGAATCAAGGCGAATACAGGTCAGCTGTGTGGTGTCATGAAGCACTAACTGACCTTAGAACCTTTAGTTGAACAACTTGGACATTAGGAAGTAGTGAGGTATCCGGCTTCGGTGAAAAACTGGAGATTGGTTGATACTCTATACTACACTCATTGAGATCGGACTTTCGGGATATTTCGCCTGCAAGAAAAGATTGGTTGTGCTAAGACAATGCCCGATGAAGAAAGATCAATGATATTGAGATTCCCTAGAATCCGATTACTTTTTAGAACAGGTTGAACCAACTAAACTTCAAGAGGGTACTTACGTATAAACCCCATGCAAGCCTAAACCCAAGGACTTGTTTTCTTTGCTTGTCTATGATTATTTGTACATAACATCATGACATCATGCCATATCATTTGCACTAACCATTTCAATGACCTTGGGGTTTATCTTTGTTCTGTTTTGTAGGGTATGGATACCAATCGCAGAAAAACCATCCAAATAATATTTGTAAAGGTTCCTCCTCAACTCCAAGAGTTAGCATCAAGGGTTCCTGAGAATTCTCCGTTCACCTGAAGATATGGTCGACTTCTCAACTTGGCCACCTCCATCTTTGAAGAGAAAATGATGGGTGTGCTCTTTTAATTCTTTGACCCTAAACATCACTATTTCACATTTCCTGATTATCAATTGGTGCCAACAGTGGAAGAGTTATATCAACTATTGGGAGTGCCTATTCTTGATCAAGTGCCTTTCACCGGTCTAGAGAAAGAGCCACGACCTGAGGAGATTGCATCAGCCTTACATTTGCAACGGTTTGACATTGTATCCAATTGGGAAACAAGGAGCGGAGCCAATGGTTTCTTAGCCAAGTTTCTATTTGAGAAGACTCAACAATATTGAGATGCTCTAGATTTGCAAGCTTTTGAAGAAGTTTTGGCTCTTCTAATCCATGGGTTGGTATTATTCCCTAATCCAGACCAACTTATAGATGTGAATACGGTCAAAAATATTCTCTCTTGTAACCCCGTGCCTACTTTGCTCAGAGACATTTTGCACTCTCTTCACACTCGTACCGTGAAGAGAAGAGGGATCCTTATGTGTTGCATACCATTGTTGTCTAGGTGGTTTATTTCGCACCTTCCTCGATTTGTTTTGAAGAACGAACAAGGCTTGGGGTGGTCTCAAAGGATGATTTCGCTTTCGGATATTCATTGGTGTTCCCAATCTTTGGAGGATATTACCATCATTGACCGCTCCGGGGAATTCCCTAATGTCCCACTCTTTTGAATTAGGGGAGGTATCACTTATAATACTTGCTTGGCTCTGCGACAGTTTGGTTATGCTCGGAGGGATGGTCCTCATGATGCACTTATCCAAGGTATTATATTTGACTACGAGGGCGATGTCCAAGGTTATCGTCAAAGGTTTATACGAGCTTAGGGCATGGTAAATAAGGTCGATAGCAAGACTTTGGGACACAAGAATTCCACCCCTCTTGAGCCTTATCTCAAATGGGTACGAGCTCGTGCTTAAAGTCTCATGATGCCGTATCCTGCTATTTTACCAATAGTTGTGGAGCCTGTTGCTGAGAGGGATGTTCTCTATACCATTCTCCATCCTGACATACCTACCGTCCTCAAGGAATTGCAGAGATCATGGATTCAGCTCAAGGAGGAACGAGATACCTTTGAAGGTCAATTTTATGCAAGCGAGAAGTAAGTGTTAGAGCTCACAAGGAAACTTCACGAGGAACAAAGCCTAAATGCTTACATTGCACCAAAGAGGATGCTCCCATGGGAGACTTTGAGTCTTTTTGTTTTAGGATTTTATTTTGTTATCTCTTTGAGACCTTTTTGCTTCTTCCATTGAAATCCCAAGAGGCATTTGTAATTCCTAAACTTATTAATGCAATTAATTTTTGTTGTCTTCTCTTTGTCTAGAAAATTTAAATTCCTTAAAATCCTTGAAAACATTGCATCTGCATAACATGCATCATATTATAAGCGGGTTTTACGACACACGTTTCCTCATCTTTCTACTATTTATTTCAGTATAAGATGGATCTCGAGAAAACCGTCAAGGACTTGCAGACTCAACACTCTCAATTCCAAGAGACTATGCTCAACTTAGCAAAGGGTCAGCAAGAAATGATGGCGCTTCTTGCCGCGAAGAAGAAGACCAGGAGGAAAGCTGTAATCAACATGGGCAAGAGGTTCAAAGGCCCTGCCCGACAAGTTCAAGTTGAAGAGGCCTCCTCCAAGGAGGATGAGAATCAAGATGAAGATGCTAGAATCACCCGTGCTAGGGGTGGGAATAATCAAATTTCCGAAGACGAGGATTATATCAATGAGCAATACCCGTCGACCGATGACAAATATAAGCAACTAGAAGACCGACTAAAGGCTGTAGAGATCCAAGCAGTGTATGGCTTGGACTTTGGAGACTTAGGTTTGGTTCTTGGGGTGATTATTCCCCATAAATTCAAGATCCCAGTTTTTTCCAAGTACGATGGTGTCTCATGTCCGAAGCTTCATCTAAGATCATATGTCCACAAAATCCAGCCGCACACCGCCGATAGGAAATTATAGGTGCATTTTTTCAAGAAAGTCTATTTGGAACGCGGTTGGAGTGGTTTTACCAATTGGAAGGGACCAATATCCATACCTGGGTGGATTTGGCTACTGCCTTTTACCGCCAATATCAATATAACGCTGATCTCGCACCAACTCGAATGCAATTGCAAGAGATGACAATGGGTCCAAATGAGGGATTCAAAGAGTACGCCCAAAAATAGAGAGACCTGGCTGGCAGGATGCAGTCACCTTTAACTGATAGAGAGTTTGTAGACATGTTCATGGGAACACTGACTGGTCCTTTCTTCAACTTGGTGATTGGAAGTTCATCATCTGGATTTACTGAATTGATTTTGACTGGTGAGAGGGTTGAAAGTGGGATTAAAAGCGGGAAGATACCCATGGCCTCCACCTTAAATGTTGTGAAAAAACCATTTATTGGTAAAAAAGAGACTAATGCTGTGTATGGGTCAAGAAGTCGTACTAAGAATGACCGTCATAATTCAGTAGAGGTAGTATTGATTTCCAATCCAACTCCAACTCAATGGCTGCGTCAACAAAACAACCAACAAAGGTCAGATGCCCAAAGAATACAATTTACCAGAATCAATATGCAACTATCTCAAGCTCTGCAACACCTATTAAAAGCTGATTTGGTGACCTTGCGAGACCCCCTTCTAATCCTAATACCGCTTCCCCAAAATATAACCCCAATTCCAAATGTGCTTACCAATCGAATAGTCCCGGACATGATACCAATGATTGTTGGGCACTAAAGAATAAAATCTAAGACCTAATTGATAACAAGAAAATTGAATTCGACCCTCCTCTAACTCCCAATGTGATCACCACACCCATGCTAAATCATGGTAAGGGTGTCAATGCTATTGAATACGCCTCTTTTGTTTCCTCCATCAAAGATTTGACCACTCCTTTGAAGACTGTTAAAAAGAATTTGCTGAAAGCCGGTGTATTTCCAGGATGTTTTGAAGACTGTTACCATTGTGCTATACAAATTAATGGTTGTGAATGGCTGAAGAAAGGTGTCTAACACCTGATGGATAACCATGAGATTCTATTTGAAAAAACTCCATCTATGAAAAGATTGACCCAAAGTGTTTCTCAAGAGTTTGAAGACGTGTCCATCATTACTATCTCAAACACTCATATTAGGATCACCTCCAAAGGTCCTATTAGGATTCCTGCTGAAACAAGAATAACTCCATTAATTATCACCACACCGGGGCCAGTTCCCTACTCTTCTGATAAGGCTGTACCATGGAATTATGGGGCAGAAGTGTATTACCATGGTATCAAACAAGATTCATGGATTGCCGATGATGAAGTTGTTGAAGTTACAAACATTGCTGGATCAAGTAAAGTTACTAGGACATGGAGGATCTTCTCTCCATATATTTCACCTCCGACAACCACTACTACACCCATTCGTATTACTGTTGTTAAACCTATTGTTGATACTCGAGGAAAGGAAAAAATGACTGAGCCTTCCAGGACTGAGACGCCCACAAAAGATATTACCACTGAGGACCCATCTACCCAAGAGATGGAGGAGATTTTAAAAATTATTAGAAAAAGTGATTACAAGATAGTGGAACAATTGGGGTAAACACCCTTGAAGACTTCCATGCTGTCTTTGTTGCTATGCTCTGAGGCGCATGCTCAAGCACTGACAAAATTCTTGAAAAATGTACACGTCCCACAAGAAACTACGGCCGACCAATTTGAAAACTGTGTAGCAAGTTTGATTGCTGACAATGGCTTGAGATTTTTGGATGCAGATTTGACCCCGGAGGGGAAGAATCACAACAAAGCCCTGCATGTTTCCATCGAGTGTAAAGACACCACTTTAGCACATGTGTTGGTGGATAATAGGTACTCCCTTAATGTCTTACCAAAGGGTGCCATGGATAGGTTAGACTGTGAAGGTTTGGTGTTGAAACCTAGTGACATTGTGGTGAGGGATTTTGACGGATCAAAGAGAATGGTCCATGGAGAGGTTGATCTCCCTATCAAATTTGGGTCTCAAGTCTTGAACTCAACATTCTACGTGATGGATATCCGCCTGGCTTATTCTTTCCTACTCGTATGCCCATGGATACATGGGGCAGGCGTGGTAACTTCCACACTACATCAAAAGCTGAAGTACCCGGTCAAGGGGAAAATTGTTACCATCTGTGGGGAGGAGGAGTTTATGATCAGTCATTTGAATTCATTCAAGTATATTGAAATGGATGGCAAATTCATAGAAACTCCTTGTTAAGCCTTTAAAGTGATCTCTCCCATGATTGTTGTTGCCAAGGCCATTCCTAGCACTCCCAGAGCTGCTAAAGATACACCAAGGATGGCCTATCTCAAAGATGCTCGTACTATTATTGAAGGTGGAGGTTGCACCATTTAGGGACAACTCCCGAGTATCCCATACAAGTCAGACAAATTTGGGTTGGGTCTCACTTCCAAAGCTCAAAAAGAGGTTCGACGTTCTCGGGCTGGGAAACCACCTTTCTGCATCATTAACAATGAAGTTAATTCTCTTGGAGACTCTGACAGTGACGGTGAGTGGGATTACTGGATCTACCCAACTGCTGATGGAGGGCTCAACAATTGGAAGACCAAGGACTTCATCTCGATCTCCTTCAGCCAGGAGAAATTTCCATTTCCTGTTTTTATTTACTTTGAGAAATTTGTCTGTAATTTCCATTAAAACAATGACTTTAAACCATGTGTCTTGCCCGGGGCACAATGGTCCATTTGTTAAGGGTTTGTCATTTTCATATGCCATATGCTCATTTTAATGAAAAACATTGGACTACTTTGCATTCAAGTTTTGCGCTCTTTGTCTTTCTTTGACTTTACTGTATTTTCAAAAATAGCCATGTGACCTTACATGCACACACACACATTTGTAGATCCACATCCACTCTGGATCTCATTGACAATAATTCAGCTATTGCCATCTATGACTTTGAAAATACAATCTATCAAGCCAAAGATGAAGGTGAAGAAGATTGTGAAATACTTGGAGAACTCGCCAGACTCCTGATACAAGAGGAGAAGGCCATACAACCGCATGAAGAACTAGTGGAAGTGATACACTTGGGTACTGAGGCAGATAAGAAGGAAGTCAAGATTGGCACTAATCTGGAAGACAGTGTCAAGAGGAGATTGGTCCAGATGTTGCACGACTATGTTGAGGTATTCGCTTGGTTATACAAAGATATGTCGAGGCTTAATATTGATATTGTAGTCCATCGTCATCCAATGAAAGAAGGTTGTCCTCCGATCAAGCAAAAGGTTCATCGCATGCGGCCAGATATATGTGAGAAAATCAAGGCTGAGGTAATGAAACAGTTCTATGCAGGTGTGATCGGTGGGAATATAACTGACTGTTTTTTTAGCTGGTTTCGCGAAATGTCGCGGTAAGCAAGAGTCGCCACCGTCTTTTATGTTCTCCAACATGGAAAGGACAAAAGCACAGCAAAATTCCTTATTCGAGATGTCTCTCGGTTTGGGAGGTAGATTTATAGAAAGGGAAGGTGTTAGCACCCTTTCTATCCGTGGTTATCCACGGGCTCTTAGGTACTTGCTCTTATGATTTCAAAATTTGTTTGCTTTTCAAGTGCGTGTGGGTTTTGAAAAAAGTTTCGTTTGGAAAACTTCTAAGTAACTCTTGTATCATTCCTCAAGAGTGTATGAAGTGTTTTGTTTGAAAACTTTTAGAAAGTGTAGGTGTGAAAAGTTGTTTTGTTTGTTTTGAAAAGAGCAAGTACTTAAGAGAAGTCTACCTACCCTAAGGAATTAAGCTGTGTAAGAGTCCTTTAGATAGTGCTATCCCACCATTGAGAGGTAGGTAGCACCATCGTTGGAGTTATTCGGGTTAATTCGATTATTAGGGACAATGTGGTCACCGAAGCAATAGTAAGACACCTTAGAAGTAACCCTAATGTCCTAGATCCTTTTTTATCCGAGGAAACCGTTTCGAGGCAACTGATCTTTAGACAAAGGGCGACCTCTAAGACGTCCTATACTTGATGACCAAGTTCGAGGCAACTAGTGAGGCGTACCCTAGAAGTGGCATGTGCTTTGTGTGTTGTTTTTCAGTTAATTGTCTTTGTACATGTCATTTGTAAGCTACGGATTAATTTTATTATTCATACATTCTTGCAGGCATTTTAGCAGTTAGGAGTGCGGAAAATAAATTGCAGAAATGTAAATCTAGCTATTACAAGGTGCGGGTCTATACATCGCCAAAAACAAAAACCCGTTTTGAAAAGTAAATGCAGAAAATTAAAGAAAGCAATAAAATCCTAATTGCTATTACATCCTCTGTACAGATACATAAATATAATCAAAATAAATAAATATGCGCGGATAGAAATTTAATCGGGAACGTCCTAAGGGTTTTGACCCTTTTTGAGAAAGAATTGAATTTTTGTCCTTTTTTTTGTAATTAATGAAATTAAAACTAATAACTAACTAATTAATTTAATTAAAAGAAAACTATTTTTGTGTTTTTATGTTTTTTATGAGAATAAAATAAAAGAATTAAAATTAAAAGTTAACCTAATTCTAAATTATTTTTATTTATTGTAAAGAAAAAGAGATTAAAATTGACCTAATTAAACTATTTTATTTGTTAGTATTTTATTTACAAAAATAACATGAAATTAATAATAATAATAATATTAGTTCTTTTTTTTTTATGAAAAAATATTGATTATGTTAATAGTTAATAAAAAAAGAATAAGAAATAAAATAAGGCAAATAAAAAAAATAAAAATGACAAAATAAAAATGCAAACCCAAGGGGGGTTTGGGCCAGAATTGGGAGTTTGTTTAGCATTGTTGTGGCCCATTTGCATCCAACCACGTTGACTCTGGGAATTGAGTGGGGCGCTGGTTGACCAGGAATATGGTGTGCTCCCTCTCTTGGCCTTTAGATCTGTGGGACTGGACACATGGCACGTTGATGCATGAGGGTGTATGGTATTGATTGCTTGGAAGACTGCATATGATTGAGTTAGAAAAAACATGAATAAACATTTGGGGGGACCTGGGAATCGAACCCAGGTCCCAATGGTTGCAAGCCACACCATCTTCCACTGAGCCACTTGAGTGCTTTTGTTAATATAACAATCAAAGAAATTAAAATATGAAAACAAGCATTATTCTGGAAAATAAAAAAGAATCCGCGCGTTATTTGAACCAGCCAGTCACACGCCTCTACGTACTTCGTCTTCTTCCTTTTTCCTGTAAAAAACAACACAATTAGTGGGGGTTTTTAACCCCCACAACCAGCATCAAGAGAAAATAGCGAATAGGCGTACGCTAATCAGAAATTGTTCGCGAGGGATGTTTTGATTTCGTCTCATCCTGACGAATCCAACCATGGTTTTTTCAAAGCCTGATTTTTCCTATTCTGAAAAGCCCCAAATCAGGACCTTGAAAACCCTAGAATTTTTCCATGGCGTTTTCTGTTTTAGGACACCACAGCGCAATTATCTTATACCAAAAGCTCCAGAAGGATGTTAGCAGTGTAAATCAATGATCATAATGCGTAAATGATGCACAAATATTGAATTGTGATTAAAGGAAAAATGGTCAAACCGTGTGACTGGTTCTTGGGATTCCTTGAGTGCTAGCGTGTGATTTTGATCTCCAAGGATTCCTGGGGACTTATGCAATGTATTAGAATCAGTTAAAAGTTTGGAAATGGCCTGGAAGTGAGAAAACAGATTTCAAGTTTTCTTCAAGTTCTTGGAATTTGGTTTGGCCGTTCCAATGAGTTCTAGGTCGTGCTTGAGGTATGGCACACTTGCATATGTACCTGTGAATGATATTAGGTCAGCATTAAGAGCATTAACCTTGTGCATTCAAACTTTGGATTTTGTCTTTAACCACCATTAAAGGCCTTTCAAAGCTTGTTCAAATTTGAATTTTTATGCTTAAAATGGCTCTAGCACGAAATTGGTAGGTGTATTATGACACATAAGAGCCATTCAAAACTCAAAGATACAACTTAATTCATTTTTTGATTTTATTTGAATTATTATGGATTAAAATGAATTAAATCCATAAAAATTAAATAAAAATGAAAAAAATAAATGTTTGGTCTTGTAATTGGTCATGGGACACGTGGGTGGCATGACAAGGCTGAATCAAATGGAAGAAAGTGGGCCCTTTTGTCAAAAATTGAAGTTTTAAGGATAGTTGACTTTTGCCATTTCACAAAAATTTCCCAACTTCTCCAATGCATATCTTGCTCAATTTTGATCATATGAACATGTTCTTGGACATTTTGGAAAGTTCTTGAAGTCTTCTAACCAATGCCTTTGGTCCCATGTCATTTTGATTTACCAATATCAAGTTATGGTCTTTGACTTAAAATGCCTTTTTGTTGACTTTTGAAAATGACCTATAATGTTGAAATTGATAACTTTTTGTGAGAGCATTTCTTGGACTTGGAATGTGAAGATGAGTTGTAGGAAATGTCATCCCCTTCAAAATGAGCATTGGATGGGATTTTTCTGATGAACCATGAAAACGTTATGCCTTGGTAAAGTTACAGTTGACTTTTCAGCTGTCCAAAAATAGAAACTTTTGCATCTTGATGATTTTTGAGCCATTCTTGTGGAATCATGATCAAGACTTGATCAAATGATGATTGTGGCTTCAAAATAAGATGTTGACCAAAATTTTTGACTTTTGACTGCCAAATGACCATTTTGCCCCTACAGTTGATTGTGAAGCAATTAGGGTTTTTGACTGTGCAACTTGACCTTGTGAGCCTTGAAACTTGGCATGTAGATACTTGACAATGTGTATGAGCATATGGGACTTGATTGAGCCCTTGAAAACCTCAACTTCCTTGCAAGAACCAAAACCCTAATTTTGACTGGCTTAGGAGGATGGTTTGACTGTGCAACCCTTGAGTAGACTTGAGCAAATTTAGATGATGCTTGTCAAAACTTTGAAGAATATGGGAGGGCAAATTTTGGGGTACAACAGTTGCCCCTGTTCAATCTTCTTAGACATGAGGATGTAGATTGGCTTGTGTGCCTTTCGTGATCCGAAGGTGGAAGATGATTGAACACTAAAGTGCCCAGAAATTTGCACTCACATATTAGAATATCAGCAGTGTGATGGCGGGAATGGGCTTATAGATGCCATTTGGACAGATGGTGGATAGGAGGATGGGCTTATAGATGCCATCTGGAGGTATGACAGAATCTTATCGGGAATGGGCTTATAGATGCCATTTGGAAGCGTCATGGATAGTTGAATATGAATAAGAAGTAGAATGGCTTCCGTGTCTGGAGCATATCTAGTCTATGTCTGATTGCTGATGCCTGAATAAATAGTAGAATGACCGCCGTGTCTGGGGTATATCCATACTGTGTCTGAATGAGTGACAGAATATCATCCGAATCTGGATTGTACCTGGACTGTCGCTTGAATGAATCTGGACTAAACAATAGAACGACATCCGTGGTTGGAGCATCTCTAAGTTGTCTTTTAGAAGTTTGAATCTGAATAAGCAATAGAATAGCCTCCGGATCTGGAGCATCTCTTAGCTGTTTCTGAAAGGAAATCTGAATAAGCAATAGAACATCATCCGCGTCGGGAGCATCTCTAAGCTATTTCTGAAAGGAAATCTGGAATAAGTATCAGAACGTCGCCATGCCTGGGTCACATCTGAACTATCTCTAGAAGGAGTCTTGAATAAGCAAAAGAACAGCATCCATATCTGGAGCATTTCCAAGCTATCTCTCAAAGGAAATATGGAATAAGTATCAGAATGTCGCCATGCCTGGGTCACATCTGAACTATCTCTAGAAGGAGTCTTGAATAAGCAAAAGAACAGCATCCATATCTGGAGCATTTCCAAGCTATCTCTGAAAGGAAATCTGGAATAAGTATCAGAATGTCGCCATGCCTGGGTCACATCTGAACTATCTCTAGAAGGAGTCTTGAATAAGCAAAAGAACAACATCCATATCTGGAGCATTTCCAAGCTATCTCTGAAAGGAAATCTGGAATAAGTATCAGAACGTCGCCATGCCTGGGTCACATCTGAACTATCTCTAGAAGGAGTCTTGAATAAGCAAAAGAACAACATCCATATCTGGAGCATTTCCAAGCTATCTCTGAAAGGAAATCTGGAACAAGTATCAGAACGTCGCCATGCCTGGGTCACATCTGAACTATCTCTAGAAGGAGTCTTGAATAAGAAAAAGAACAATATCCATATCTGGAGCCTTTCCAAGCTATCTCTGAAAGGAAATCTGGAACAAGTATCAGAACGTCGCCATGCCTGGGTCACATCTGAACTATCTCTAGAAGGAGTCTTGAATAAGAAAAAGAACAGCATCCATATCTGAAGCATTTCCAAGCTATCTCTGAAAGGAAATCTGGAATAAGTATCAGAACATCGCCATGCCTGGGTCACATCTGAACTATCTCTAGAGGGAGTCTTGAGTAAGCAAAAGAACAACATCCATCTCTGGAGCATTTCCTAGCTATCTCTGAAAGGAAATCTGGAATAAGTATCAGAACATCGCCATGCCTGGGTCACATCTGAACTATCTCTAGAGGGAGTCTTGAGTAAGCAAAAGAACAACATCCATCTCTGGAGCATTTCCTAGCTATCTCTTTGATCTCTTTAATGTAGATATGCCCTGTCTAGATATAGGTATCGAATCCATAATCAATCGCTCACAGATATGCCCTGGCTAGATACAGGTATCGAATCTGGAGCTGCGACAGTTGATGGTAATCATCTTTGTATTGACCTTTTTCCTGAAAAGGCAAAACATCAGTTGTGCAATGTCATGTTGTATGAAATGCATGATGTCATGATGTTCTCGAAATAACTGAGATAATGTGTTATGATGCGTATATGCATGCGTCATGGTGTATGATAATGTGATGAATGTATTTTCGTCTAGGAAAATAAATCATTGACTACTGCCGGGAGTTAAATCCTGGGCTGATGTTGAAGAGTTGAGTTCTTCGTTTCCGCTGGGGATGATGGTTGCAAGAATAAACCGGTAGGAGAAGATGACTCCGTTGGGGGAATAAACTTGTTGGAGAGATTACTCTACAGAGAATTACTCTGTGGGAAGAGATACTTCGCTGAGGTTTTGATGAGAACTCCGCTGGGGATAGGAAGAACTTCGCCGAGGACGATCTTTCCGTGGCAATTGGCTGAGGATAACCCAGTTATACCCTGGTGGGGAATAACCTTTGAATAAAGCCGGGGAGATGTGTATGCACTCTGCAGGGTACAAGCTTCCAGAATCTACTGGGGATAAGCTTCCAGAATCTACTGGGGAGATTGATTCAACTTTCATGGGGAAACTTTTGGACTGTACTAGGGAAAGGCTCCACTGGGGTGTCTGGATTCCGCCGGGAAACAATCTTATATTAAGACTGCCGGGGATGCTTGCTTAGGAACATCTGTATACTCCGCCGGGGAATATTGAGATCTTCTGGGGATATCCAACTTCCTTAAGGCTGACAGCAGCCTAACTCTGCTTGGGGAGAGAGTATTGCTGACTTGTTAGAGATACTGTGCCTTGTTAGGGCTGATGGGAGACCAACTCTGCTTGGAGAGAGTATTGCTGAATATTGTCTTACTCTGGAGGGAGTGAAGGTGTCTTGGTCAAATTTTTCAGCTGAATCTACCTTTGTACCTGGCGAGCAAAGTTATTGCCCCAGTTTCTGCGGGAGAGGAAGGCCTATGAGGTGCTTGATAACCGCCGATTGACAAATCTTCTTCTGGTAGGCAAGTGACGAGATGACGGGACATAGTCGTACGCTTTGATCCCTAATTTTTGCCTGGATCGCCCTTTCGGGTTTTTAGTCCACCGGGATACCCATTTTTGCCCAAGCCGCCTTTTCAGGTTTTCGACTTGCCGGGTGTACGAATTTTTTCATTTTCATCCCTTATTTTGCCCGAACCCTTTTGGTTCGCCGGGAAGCCCTTATTTCTGCCTAGGTGTGTCAACTTAGCGGGTCTTTGATTATGCGCAGTATTTTTTCGACTATGTCCATGCTCTCAGGATGTAGGGAGGTGCCCCTGTTGGTAGTGTAGTGTTACCATACCACCAGAAGATCTTCATTTGATCGTCCAATGCCCCAAGTGATGGAGATTTGCCCCAAGCTGGTTGGCCTTTTGAGAGATTCTCCGAATCTTGACTTAACTGCCCCAGATGATGGACAATGATCATGCCATGCCCCTTGATTGGAGGTGCTTTGGTTCATTAGACATTCGTCGTGCGAACTTCTATGCTGTTCAAACAAATAGTCATATGCAAGCAATGTTATATTAAAAATGCAAAGCTTATGTCCGTCTTGAAGTTTTTGAAAATGCATTTTTTAGTAAAACAAGCAAATTATGTAACATGTGATGTCAACTCAAGATTTTACAGCGAGCCTTAAGGAGTCAGGATACCTTTCGTAACAGTATGCTTTCGAACCAACCCATGCTTCAGCTAGGACTTTTAAGGATTGTAACTTGGCCTGGTTCATGGTTTGAGAAACAAAGGATAAAGGCTCAAAATTTATTTGTACCCACCCGTTCTTCGTGACGTTCTTCAATCCTAAACTCAGCTGATCGTGCGTTAGACCTTGTTTGAGTCTTTGCTCTGATGTTTCGGTGATGGTTCGGATATTAACAATTTATTTTGAATAGGCAGTCATTTCTTTTTTTTTTGTTGAGGGTTTGTAGGACCTCTTTTCTTTTTGATTTCGTTATCCCTATTTTTTGCCTGAACTGTTTCTTTTTGTAATTACAGTCAGCGGGATGCCCCAGTTTTGCAAGTCTCCTTCATAGGTTTTGACTTATTGGGCTTTTAGTTTGAGAGATTACGACTGCTTGTCTTTACGATTATTCGGAACCATCATATCTTTTGTTTTGTAAGGACTTCTTTTGACGTCATTCATTATGCACTTGGATTAACTGAGAGAACTACCCTGCCCCAGGTTATAATTAAGGGTTTTAATTTTCGAAAAGAAAAACTCCTACTTCTTTGGCTCAAAGGGGTTGACGAGGGATTATCTTCCTTATAACTCCAGTGTTTAGGAATTGAAACAATGCCTGTACCTCATCAGCGGGGTCTGTTCAAAAGCATACTGTAAATGTCATGGTATCGTTTTCGTCATCCTCCCTCAAGAGGCTTAGAATTATTAACCGAACGTTGAACATCACAAAAAATGAAAGCAGTTTGAGTATAGTGAATACGAATATATTGATTCAGAACAGACATATGCAATGCATTAATGGAATAAAAGTTTGCTATGACATTAATTGTTTGTATAAGCAAAGAAAAAATACAACTCGGAAATTCAAATAGAACAAAAGCCTTTAATGATTTGGCAAAGGAGAAGTGATTATGTTTAGAGTCTCTGGTGCTTCAAATGGACTTCCTTGGCGTCAATCATGTCTTGAATCTTGTTCTTCAGAGGCCACCAGTTGTCCGTAGTATGCCCCGGGCTATCAGAGTGGTATTCGCACCTTTCATTGGGATGATAGTTAGGAGCAGAAGTGTTTGGATTCCAGAGAGGGGCCCTTAAGGTAATCAGCCCTGCCTTCAACAATTGCTGTAGCGCTTGATCTAGTGACATGTTGATCTTAGTGAACTGTCTTTTAGGTGCGACCTCCTTACGTTGCTGCCCCTGTCTTTGTTGAGAAGGCATAGGATTGGAGATCTGGGTTGCCCCTACATGTTGATCATGACGACTCTTTTTACCATGCTTAGCATTGGACTCTTTCTTCCGATTGTAAGGCTTTTTCTGAACATCCGAAGGTGTAGCTTCTTGGATCTTCCAACTTTTGATGCTAGCTTCAATTCTTTCCCCAGTTAAGATCAAATCTGTAAACCCAGCAGAAGAATTACCAATCAGATGGTTGAAGAACGGACCAGACAGGGTCCCCAAGAACATATCAACGAGCTCACGGTCGGTCAGAGGTGGTTGCACCCTTCCAGCAAGGTCTCTCCACCTTTGCGCATATTCCTTGAAACCTTCGCCCGTCCCTAGCGACATACCCTGGAGTTGGGTACGCGTAGGAGCGAGGTCGGAATTGTACTGATACTGCTTGTAGAATGCAGTAGCCAAGTCCTCCCAGTTACGAATACTGGCTCCATCCAGCTGATAGAACCATTCGAGTTGAGTCCCTGAAAGACTATCCTGGAAGAAATGGATCCATAAATTCTTGTCAGCCGTGTAGGGTTGGATCTTCCTTACGTATGAACAGAGGTGTAGCTTAGGACAAGAAGCTCCGTCGTACTTCGCAAAGGCAGGTGCCTTGAACTTATGTGGGATCACCACCCCAGAGGATAGACCTAGATCTTCGAAGTCCAAGCCGGGCACTTTCTGTATCTCCATGGCGCTCAAACGGTCTTCCAGTTGTTTGTACCTGTCCTCTGCAGGAGGGTACTGTTCATCATTGGAATCCGTCTCGTTGTCGGAGACCACGGGACTAGGAACCTCTCTCCCTTGTGGGCTGTATTTCCCAGCAGATGGGGTAGTCAGCTCAACCTCATTTTATGATCCATTCCCAGATCTGCGTCTAGGGTTGAACAAAACAATCCTCTTCTTCTTCTTCTTCATCTCTTTTAGAAGTAGAGTCTTCAAATCCTGTTGACCTTGGGCTAGGCTCATAACCATCTCCTGGAACTGGGCATTCTGGGCCTGGAGGGCCTTGATAGCTTGTTCATTGGATGATTCAGGATTCATGATGACTGCTGAAATAAACGGCGAAGAAGGTAAGTGACCTGTAAAAAGTGTACCTGTAATGCAATGATATGTATGATATGCATGCAATGTTTTCAAGGATCTCGCGGGGTAAACAGAGAAACTTGTTAGAATTTGGTAGCTTGATGGAAGGCACTGCATATTGTTTGAGAGTCCTTCTTCAAGAGTCAAGGCTCACCATATCGAGTGGGTCATAGCCCCTGACTCAATTTATCAACCTTGGCTAGGGGAAAATAAATCCCCTTTGCCCCTTGCTAGACATTTGATTCATCATGACCTGCATCACAAACCCTTGAGATCCTTGAAATGGATTAGTCCTTATGTAGGATGTATGAAATGGTATGATGTTATGCACGTGGATGCAAAGGTGTGAGGTGTAAGTGAGCCCTGTAATAAGTCCAGTTTAAGGACTATAAACAAAACCTGCAAGTAGCTCAATGTTGTCAGATAACAAGCATGCAAGTAGTCAAGTTTGAAGGCACACAAGTCACACAAGACAACCCTTAGAGTTTAGGCCAGCATGGAGCTTAGGCACTACCCTCTTTGAAGTTGGTTGGCTCAGAACCTGTCCTAGAAAATAGTAACCGGGTTCTAGAGGATCCCAATATCATTGACTACCCTCAATCGGTCATAACTCCAACATCGCAATCTTTTCTTGCGGCCAGAACCATCGCGAGAGTTTAGCCTCAATAGGTGTAGCATACTGCTACTGTTCTATGGCCAAGTTGGGTCAATTTACGGTTCTAAGGTCGGTTGGTGCTTAATGACTCCTCAGAAGACCCATATTCTCCTCGTTGCAACACAAGGGATATCGGTACAGACCAAGGTGTCACACCAACGTAGCCACTGCTTCACCCGTGTCGGTCTACGCCGGACAGGTCCCTCAATGCTTATGCTACCTAAAGGGTATTCCCCAGATCCGGGTTAGGATCTATGAAACTCCAAAACAAAGCCCACAAATATAAAGCAATCAAAGCAGGCAATTGAAAACATAAGTATGATCTAATCCTAAGGTACACCTCACTTTCATTGTCCCCAGCAGAGTCGCCAGTTCTGTGATCGGTGGGAATAGAACTGACTGTTTTTTTAGCTGGTTTCATGAAATGTCGCGGTAAGCAAGAGTCACCACCGTCTTTTATGTTCTCCAACATGGAAAGGACAAAAGCACAACAAAATTCCTTATTCGAGATGTCTCTCGGTTCGGGAGGTAGATTTATAGAAAGGGAAGGTGTTAGCACCCTTTCTATCCGTGGTTATCCACGGGCTCTTAGGTACTTGCTCTTATGTTTTCAAAATTTGTTTGCTTTTCAAGTGTGTGTGGGTTTTGAAAAAAGTTTTGTTTGGAAAACTTCTAAGTAACTCTTGTATCAGTCCTCAAGAGTGTATGAAGTGTTTTGTTTGAAAACTTTTAGAAAGTGTAGGTGTGAAAAGTTGTTTTGTTTGTTTTGAAAAGAGCAAGTACTTAAGAGAAGTCTACCTACCCTAAGGAATTAAGCTGTGTAAGAGTCCTTTAGATAGTGCTATCCCACCATTGAGAGGTAGGTAGCACCATCGTTGGAGTTATTTGGGTCAATTCGATTATTAGGGACAGTGTGGTCACCGAAGCAATAGTAGGACACCTTAGAAGTAACCCTAATGTCCTAGATCCTTTTTTATCCGAGGCAACTGGATCTTTAGACAAAGGGCGACCTCTAAGACGTCCTATACTTGATGACCACGTTCGAGGCAACTAGTGAGGCGTACCCTAGAAGTGGCATGTGCTTTGTGTGTTATTTTTCAGTTAATTGTCTTTGTACATGTCATTTGTGAGCTACGGATTAATTTTATTATTCATACATTCTTGCAGGCACCAGTTAGGAGTGCGGAAAATAAATTGCAGAAATGTAAATCTAGCTATTACAAGGCGCGGGTCTATACATCGCCAAAAACAAAAACCCGTTTTGAAAAGTAAATGCAGAAAATTAAAGAAAGCAATAAAATCCTAATTGCTATTACATCCTCTGTACAGATACATAAATATAATCAAAATAAATAAATATGCGCGAATAGAAATTTAATCGGGAACGTCCTAAGGGTTTTGACCCTTTTTGAGAAAGAATTGAATTTTTGTCCTTTTTTTTGTAATTAATGAAATTAAAACTAATAACTAACTAATTAATTTAATTAAAAGAAAAATATTTTTGTGTTTTTATGTTTTTTATGAGAATAAAATAAAAGAATTAAAATTAAAAGTTAACCTAATTCTAAATTATTTTTATTTATTGTAAAGAAAAAGAGATTAAAATTGACCTAATTAAACTATTTTATTTGTTAGTATTTTATTTACAAAAATAACATGAAATTAATAATAATAATAATATTAGTTCTTTTTTTTTGATTTTTATGAAAAAATATTAATTATGTTAATAGTTAATAAAAAAAGAATAAGAAATAAAATAAGGCAAATAAAAAAAATAAAAATGACAAAATAAAAATGCAAACCCAAGGGGGGTTTGGGCCAGAATTGGGAGTTTGTTTAGCATTGCTGTGGCCTATTTGCATCCAACCACGTTGACTCTGGGAATTGAGTGGGGCGCTGGTTGACCAGGAATATGGTGTGCTCCCTCTCTTGGCCTTCAGATCTGTGGGACTGGACACATGGCACGTTGATGCATGAGGGTGTATGCTATTGATTGCTTGGAAGACTGCATATGATTGAGTTAGAAAAAACATGAATAAACATTTGGGGGGACCTGGGAATCGAACCCAGGTCCCAATGGTTGCAAGCCACGCCATCTTCCACTGAGCCACTTGAGTGCTTTTGTTAATATAACAATCAAAGAAATTAAAATATGAAAACAAGCATTATTCTGGAAAATAAAAAAGAATCCGCGCGTTATTTGAACCAGCCAGTCACACGCCTCTACGTACTTCGTCTTCTTCCTTTTTCCTGTAAAAAACAACACAATTAGCGGGGGTTTTTAACCCCCACAACCTGCATCAAGAGAAAATAGCGAATAGGCGTACGCTAATCAGAAATTGTTCGCGAGGGATGTTTTGATTTCGTCTCATCCTGACGAATCCAACCATGGTTTTTTCAATGCCTGATTTTTCCTATTCTGAAAAGCCCCAAATCAGGACCTTGAAAACCCTAGAATTTGTCCATGGCGTTTTCTATTTTAGGACACCACAGCGCAATTATCTAATACCAAAAGCTCCAGAAGGATGTTAGCAGTGTAAATCAATGATCATAATGCGTAAATGATGCACAAATATTGAATTGTGATTAAAGGAAAAATGGTCAAACCGTGTGACTGGTTCTTGGGATTCCTTGAGTGCTAGCGTGTGATTTTGATCTCCAAGGATTCCTGGGGACTTATGCAATGTATTAAAATAAGTTAAAAGTTTGGAAATGGCCTGGAAGTGAAAAAACAGATTTCAAGTTTACTTCAAGTTTTTAGAATTTGGTTTGGCCGTTCCAATGAGTTCTAGGCCGTGCTTGAGGTATGGCACACTTGCATATGTACCTGTGAATGATATTAGGTCAGCATTAAGAGCATTAACCTTGTGCATTCAAACTTTGGATTTTGTCTTTAACCACCATTAAAGGCCTTTCAAAGCTTGTTCAAATTTGAATTTTTATGCTTAAAATGGCTCCAGCACGAAATTGGTAGGTGTATTATGACACATAAGAGCCATTCAAAACTCAAAGATACCACTTAATTCATTTTTTGATTTTATTTGAATTATTATGGATTAAAATGAATTAAATCCATAAAAATTAAATAAAAATGAAAAAAATAAATGTTTGGTCTTGTAATTGGTCATGGGACACGTGGGTGGAATGACAAGGCTGAATCAAGTGGAAGAAAGTGGGCCCTTTTGTCAAAAATTGAAGTTTTAAGGATAGTTGACTTTTGCCATTTCACAAAAATTTCCCAATTTCTCCAATGCATATCTTGCTCAATTTTGATCATATGAACATGTTCTTGGACATTTTGGAAAGGTATTGAAGTCCTCTAACCAATGCCTTTGGTCCCATGTCATTTTGATTTACCAATATCAAGTTATGGTCTTTGACTTAAAATGCCTTTTTGTTGACTTTTGAAAATGACCTATAATGTTGAAATTGATAACTTTTTGTGAGAGCATTTCTTGGACTTGGAATGTGAAGATGAGTTGTAGGAAATGTCATCCCCTTCAAAATGAGCATTGGATGGGATTTTTCTGATGAACCATGAAAAAGTTATGCCTTGGTCAAGTTACAGTTGACTTTTCAGCTGTCCAAAAATAGAAACTTTTGCATCTTGATGATTTTTGAGCCATTCTTGTGGAATCATGATCAAGACTTGATCAAATGATGATTGTGGCTTCAAAATAAGATGTTGACCAAAAATTTTGACTTTTGACTGCCAAATGACCATTTTGCCCCTACAGTTGATTGTGAAGCAATTCGGGTTTTTGATTGTGCAACTTGACCTTGTGAGCCTTGAAACTTGGCATGTAGATACTTGACAATGTGTATGAGCATATTGGACTTGATTGAGCCCTTGAAAACCTCAACTTCCTTGCAAGAACCAAAACCCTAATTTTGACTGGCTTAGGAGGATGGTTTGAGTGTGCAACCCTTGAGTAGACTTGAGCAAATTTAGATGATGCTTGTCAAAACTTTGAAGAATATGGGAGGGAAAATTTTGGGGTACAACAGCAGGTTTCTTGGCAGTGACGTCGTATCCCCAATGGCTTGCAAATGTTATTATAGTACCGAAGAAAGACGGTAAGGTTCGTATGTGCTTAGACTAAATGGATTTAAATAAGGTGATCACCAAAGACGATTTCCCACTACCACATATTGACGTCTTGGTTGATAACACCGCTCAACACAAGGTGTTCTCCTTCATGGATGGCTTCTCGGGTTAGAACCAAATCAAAATGGCGCCTGAGGACTTGGAGAAGACTACCTTTGTCACACAGTGGAACACCTTCTGTTATAAGGTCATGCCTTTTGGGCTGAAGAACGTAGGCATAACTTATCAACGGACTATGGTGGCTCTATTTCATGACATGATACACCATGAGATAGAAGTCTATGTCGATGATATGATAGCCAGGTCACAAACTGAGGAAGAACACCTTGATTATCTACACAAGTTATTTGAAAGACTGAAGAAATACAAGCTGAGGTTGAATCCAAACAAATTCACCTTCGGGGTAAGGTCTGGTAAACTCCTAGGTTTTGCGGTTAGTGGCAAAGGAATTGAAGTTGATCCCGCAAAAGTCAAAGCTATCCAAGAAATTCCATCCCCCTGTACTGAGAAGGAGGTCAGAGGTTTCTTAGGTCAACTCAACTACATTTCTTGATTCATCTCTCATTTAACAGCTACTTGTGAGCCAATCTTCAAGCTGCTGAAAAAAGATCAAACAGTCAGATGGAATGACGACTACCAAAAGGCTTTTGACAAGATCAAGGAATATTTGCAAGAACCTCTAATCCTAATGCCTCTAATTAAAGGAAGACCTATGATTATGTACTTGACTATATTAGAGAATTCAATGGGGTGTGTGCTGAGCCAACATGACAAGTTTGGTCGAGAAGAGCATCCAATATACTACCTTAGCAAAAAGTTTACCGATTGTGAAACAAGATATTTACTGCTCGAGAAAACTTGTTGCGCTTTGGCATGGGCTGCTCGCCGACTAAGACAATATATGTTGACTCATACCACTCTATTGGTCTCTAAGATGGATCTCATCAAGTACATCTTCGAGAAGCCAACTCTCTCTGGAAGAATATCCCGATGGAAAATGATCTTAACTGAATACGATATTCAGTACACTACACAAAAATTAATCAAAGGAAGTGTACTGACAGATCATTTGGCCCATCAAGATGTTGATGATTACCAATCCATGAACTTTGAATTCCCGGACGAGAATATCATGCTGATAATCGACTGTGAAAAGCCTGGACTGTATGACAAACCTGAACAAGGATCCTGATGGACTATGGTTTTTGATGGAGCCTCCAATGTATTAGGCAACGAAATTGGTGCTGTGATCAACTCCCCCGAAGGTTGCCATACACCTTTCACTGCCAGACTTTGCTTCGACTGTACCAATAATATGGTCGAGTATGAAGCGTGTAGCATGGGTCTCAAGGCTTCTATTAACCTAAGAATCAAATTCCTAAGTGTATATGGAGACTTAGACTTTATGGTCAGTCAAGTTAAAGGAGAGTGGGGTACCAAACATCCAAATCTTATCTCGTACAAAGAATTTGTGCTAACCTTGATCCCGTACTTTGAAGAGGTTACCTTTGAACATATCCCGAGGGAAGAAAATAAGTTGGAAGATGCCTTAGCTACTATGTCGTCTATGTTCAAGGTTGATTGGGACAATGAAGCTCCCATAATTACTATCGAAATATTTGACGAACCAGCGCACTGCTTTGATATTAACACTAATGGAGTAGAGGAGAAGCCTTGGTTCCACGAAGTAAAAAGGTACCTTGAAGCGCAAGAATATCCTGGGGGAGCTTCAATCAATGATAAGAAATTCCTGCGAAGGTTTTCTGCCAAATTCTTCCTAAGCAATGAGATTTTGTACAAACGCAATCATGATTCAACTCTGCTTCATTGTATGGACAAGAAGGAAGCAAAGAAGATCATGGAAGACATGCATGAAGGTATCTTTGGTACTCATTCTAGTGGACACACTATGGCCAATAATATTCTAAGGGCTGATTACTATTGATCGACTATGGAATTCGACTGTTACCACCACTTAAGGACTTGCCATAAGTGTCAGATTTATGCTGACAAGGTTCATGTGCCTCCAATACCTTTAAATGTCATGACTTCTCCGTGGCCATTTGCAATGTAGGGCATTTACATGATCGGGGAAATCAAGCCCACTGCCTCCAATGGACATTGTTTCATCCTCGTCGCCATTAACTACTTCACCAAATGGGCTGAAGCGACTTCATTTGCCTTAGTTACTAAGACTATTGTAGCCCGATTCATCAAACATAACCTCATATGTAGGTATGGTATCCCTGAGAGAATCATAACTGACAATGGTACCAACCTCAACAATGCCATGATCACTGAACTCTGCACACAGTTCAAGATCAAGCATCATAACTCTACTCCATACAGGCCTAAGATGAATGGCACAGTGGAAGCCGCCAACAAGAACATAAAGAAGATTATGAAAAAGATGGTTGTGACTTACAAAGACTGGCATGAGATGCTACCATTTTCTCTTCATGGCTATCGTACTTCGGTAAGAACATCAACTGGGGCAACCCCTTTCTCTTTAGTCTATGGCATAAAAGCTGTCCTGTCTGTCGAAGTTCAGATTCCTTCTTTAAGGATTATGAAAGATGAAAACTTGGACGAAGACGAGTGGATTCAGACTAGGTTGGATCATTTGAATTTGATTGACGAAAAGAGGCTGGCTGCTATCTGTCACGGTCAGATGTACCAGAAACGTATAATCAAAGCTTTCAACAAGAAGATCAAGCATCAAGTATATCAGGCTGGTGACTTGGTAATAAAGCACATCATTCTACCACAAGGTGATCCCAGGGGAAAATGGACTCCCACTTAAGAAGGGCCATTTTTTGTTAAGAAATTATTTTCAGGCGGTGCTATGATGCTAACCACTATGGACGTCGAAGATTTCCCGCACCCTGTGAATGCAGACATAGTCAAAAAATACTACGCATAAAAACAACCTGCTAGGTTGACATACCTAGGCAAAAATAAGGGCATCCCGATGAACCAAAAGGGTTCTGGAAAAAGTTAGGGATATATACAAAAGATGTACACACGACAAGTCAAAAACTTGAAAGGACGGCTTGGAAAAAAAAGGGTATCCTGGTGGACTGAAAACCCGAAAGGGCGGTCCAGGCAAAAGTTAGGGATTAAAGCGTACGACTATGTCCCGTTGGATCATTTACAAATAGCTTTATTACCAAGGTCAAAAGTTAAAATGGTACAAGATCAATTCAATTGGCTTCTTCTGACAACAAGGGATGAGATGTTCAAAGACATCGGGGCAATAACGGAGTTGGAACCCAATGAGATTAACTCCACATGGCTATAAATTTTTTTTCACTTTGTATTCTTTTCTTTTTCACGGCGACTTCCTCTTACTAGGGTTTCCATCTCTTTGTACAAAACGCCTGTTTATAGGAAAATTATCAATACAAATATACTTTGAAGTGCAAATTTTTTGTTTTTTCTGTTTTGATTGCAAAAATGTCCAATGACTAAAAATGAATGAATATATGCATATGAACATGATTAACTGCTAAAACATATATGCATGAGAAGCATTTACTCAAGATTCTAGGAGTTGGGATGACACTCAAGCTGTCCATAAAACCCCATATAGCCACTTCTATGAGATTATCCCCACAGGGTAATTCTCATAAATTCATATATTCCTCACAATTTCCTTACAGATTTCCAATCAGTACATCTCCTAGAAATTCTCTTCCCCAGCCGAGCTTGGTCTTCCAAAATTGGAAAAGAAACCTTGCAAAAGTTCTTCCCCAATAAGGTTGCCAGAATACTTTCCTCAACATGGTTTATTTCCACAACGGATTACAATCTCCCTAGCTTAAGCCTATTCCCCATACTACTGCAAATCACTGACAAAACTCCTCCTCCCTAGTAGAGTTGATACTATCCCTAGAGAGTTACTGTAAAGCCTGGAATCCGACCAGAATACTAGTTAACTTCATCCTCCCCAAACAAGTCGGAAGCTTAATCATCTTTTTTATCCCCAACTAAGGTATACGAGAATTAAATTCCCCAGTAGAGGAATGGACAACCAAGGTTCCTGAACTCTACTCCCCGAGCAAAAATCAATGTCCCCTGCAGAGTTTACTCAAATAGCAAATAGGAATCCCCAATGGAAGCATTCTAAGCAAGGCTGAAGATACACATACTCTTCATCCGGAGCGATAGTTAGGGCTTTATTTTCCCATACAAATATACACTTCAGTAACATTTCACATTCATACATCACAACATATGCATACGAAATGCATATAGCACAGTCTCATTTATTTTGAGAACATCATTACACAATGCATTTCATACATCATTACATCACATACAACTAACTCTTTACCTTTTCAGGAAAGATCAATCAAAAGACAAATAGAAATTTCCTTCTGGCTCATATTAAATTCGGATACTGCTTTCAGACTTAGGCATCTCCTAGCTCAGATTAAGTTCTAATACTTCTTTCAGTAGATCTCCCTCCGATTTAGATTAAGTTCTGATACTTCTTTCGGTTATGAATATAAAGACTTTCTCCGGCTTAGATTAAGTTCGGATACTTCTTTCGGTCAAAGACATCAAGACCTCTGCTGGTTTAGTTTAAATCGACCAATGATTTATCCTGATTCCGTTCCAGTAGACACTTTCTATGGTTCAGTTAAATCGCTCCTAAGATTTACATTGATTCGTTATCCAGTTAAAGCCCATTTCAAGACCTCTGCTGGTTCAATTTAAATTGACCAATGATTACCCGATTCCGTTCTAGTAGGTACTTTCTATGGTTCAGTTAAATCGCTCCTAAGATTTATACTGATTCGTTATCCAGTTAAAGATTATTTCAAGACCTCAGCTGGTTCAATTTAAATCGACCAATGATTTATCCTGATTTCGTTCTAGTAGATACTTTCTCTAGTTCAGTTAAATCGCTCCTAAGATTTATACTGATTCGTTATCCAGTTAAAGATTATTTCAATAGCTCGGCTGATTTGATTTAAATCGACCAATGATTTATCCCGATTTGTTTCTGGTAGACACTTTCTCTGTTCAGTCAAATCGCTCCTAAGATTTATACTGATTTGTTATCCAATTAAAAATAATTCAAGACCTCTGCTGATTCAGTTTAAATCAACCAATGATTTATCCTGATTTGTTTCTATTAGACACTTTCTGTGGTTCAGTTAAATCGACCAAAAGATTTGTTCTGATACTTCTTTCAGTAGATACTTCTTTTGGCTCAGATTAAATCAAGCGTAGATTTGTTCTAATACTTTTTCCAGTTGAAGTCAAGCTTATACTTAGTTTAATTTCTATCAACAATTATCCTGGATGGCATCTATAAGCCCATCTGTGACGACTCTCCATCACTTCTGGATGGCATCTACAAGCCAATCTTCGACGACTCCCCATCACCTTTGGATGACATCTATAATCCCATCTCTGACAATATTCCGTCACTCTCCCAATGGAATCTTTAAGCCCATTCTCAATATAATTAACCAACAACGTTACTTCTTGCACAGGCGAGTGCAAATTTCTGAGCACTTAAGTGTTCAATCATCTTTTACCTTCAAGTCATGAATGACGGACATGCCAATCTAACTCTTCAGGTTCAAGAAGATTGAACAGGGGAAGCTGTTGTACCCCAAAATTTTCCCTCCTATTTTCATTCAAGATATTCTCCTAGGGTTTCTCAAATGCTCAAGATGGCTCAAGAATTGATCAGACGAATTCTCCTCCTAAGCATTGGGTCCACAACTAGGGTTTGGTATCTCTCAAGCAAGAATGGGTTTCCCAGGTCTCAAATGGCTTTCATGGTGCTTCATATGTATTCAAGAATGCTCATATCAAATCTCATGCCTTGCATCGCAAGTTCGCTCAGTCAATCGCTCAGATGATCGAAAATCGACTATATTGACCAAAAGTCAACATTTTTATGATCAAGTTCAAACGATTGTAACTTCTTCATTATTCGATATTTTTGGGTGGTTCTTTTTGCGTACGACTCTCCTTAACATTATCTCCAACTTCTCTTTACAAGTCAAGAGCCGATTATGTACGGAAGATCATAAAAAATTCGAATATTTTAGAGGTTGCTTTATGGACTTTGACCTAATCTCAAGTAACTTTTTCCTGACTTCCAAGAATCGTAATTTCCTCAATTTTCAAGATCTTGAGACGATTATTTTTGCACAAGGAATGTCATCTACAAGTTTTCTTTAAGGATCAGAGTCAAATTAAGCTAAGATGGTTTTGAAACTTATTGAAGCGATGTAGGTCAATTCTTGACTTAAAAAGTTTCGTTTCTAATTTCAATTCATGAAGGCATCATCGATTATGGTGGATTGAAGTATAAGTGTAAAAGGCGTATGAAGCGTAGCATGGGGTTGAGGATTCTTCAAATTCTTGTTGTTTGCAAGTTGACTTGGATTTGAGATTTGAATCAAGAATGGATTTGTTGTTGTGAAGTTTTCTTTCAAGTAGCCAATGCCATAAAGTCAAAATATCCAAGTTTGTCAATTAACACCAGGTTTCTTAATTGCAAGAGTGATTCAAGAAGGTTTATGAATTTGGAGTTTTGAGTAAGATGCACTCCAATTTCTAGAGGATTATTTCAAGAGTGCAAGTTCATTAATGTGAATTGTTTAAAATTTCAAGCATTATTCAAGACCTTCCTCAAAGTTCAACTTCATTCATCATTCGTGCATTTCAAATTCAAGGACAAGTTCCGATACACATTTTTTTAAATTGGAGTCAAATTTGAATATCAGGAGTTTTCTGTTGATATTCCAAGTTTGAATTTTGAAGGATTACAAAAAATTCACAATATCACATGAGTAATCCGAGTTCTTTGTATAAATTTGAATCTCACCTTTCATGATGCAAGAGGTAATGTTATAGATTCATTTGCACGTCAATTCGAACTAGAGATTGAATTAGGAGCTACATTAAGAGTGCAAGATGATTGGGTATAAAATTGATTCAAGATTAATACTTTCATTCATGTAAATTCAAAGTTACAAGATCAAAATTATTTCAAGAAATGATGTCCATTCATTAAAAATATATCATTCATGACCATTTATCAAACTTGTCTTAACATAAACCAAAATCCATAACATTGTTATTTTACTCCATGGCTACAAAAATTTTCCCAATTACAAACATTACAAAAGACATTAAGAAACTATCATGCTTTGGATCATGTTGCTTACTTTTGTACCCCAAATTTTGACCTAAGATATCGTCTCTACCTGCATCATTACATTACAAGTGTTTTGATCCATCGATTTTAAAATTCATAACTTTTTTCAGGCCAAGAGCTATTTATGCTGAACATTAAATAATTTAATCGATTCGTGCTAAAATGATGTTTATTAATTATTTATTATCTTAAATTTAAATAATTGAAATTCGTTTTCGATTATTATGTAGTTTAAAGATGTATAGATAATAAAATAAACATTAGAGAAGAGGCGCATTAATTGTGAGGACAGTATTTATTTATTACTCACTATCTTAAATTTAAATAACTGGAATTCATTCTTAGTTATTACATAATTTAAAGGTTTATGAATAATATAATAAATATTCGGAAAAGTTCATTGGTCAATAACGATTATTTAATCATTTGTCATTCTAAGTTAAATAATTGAAACCCTATTTTAATTATTATAATTTAGAAAGTTATGGATGATGAATTAAATAATTGAGGCTATTAATTGATCAATGATAATTATTTATTTATCTGTTTATTATTCTGAATGTAGGTAGTTGAAATTCGTTTTCAATTATTATACGATTAAAGAATTGTAAACGATAAAATAAATAATTAAAGAGAAAGAAGAACTTAATTGGCGAATATTGGATTTTTTATTCATTTTTTCTAATTGTACAATTATTATGTAAACATTGTATCTATTACAACAAAATTACAATAATAAATTTACAAAGCTAAAATGAAATAAAAAAACTAATCTAATATTCCTAATTCTAAAACTTCCGATCCAATGCGTTTTTGTCTGCTCACTTAATGTTACATGCAAAATTAAAAGAGATTAGAATTCGAATAAATAATTAAAAAAGCAAAATTATTTAAGGTTCATCATTAAAAGCAATGGCCGGAATCAGTTACTCTTTTTTGCAAATCACGGGATTTCTCCCGGTTCACAAAAAAGAAAGGAATTTAAATGAATGCACAAGTTTATTTTTGTCCAAAATTGCATGTTTTAAAATTAATTGCATTTTTCAAAATCCAAATGCATATTTCAAAAAAACATACAGCATACAAAGCCCCTGCATGATCTCAACATATGCAAGCATGCCAACGTAAACCAATGCCCACACAGTAGAAAACAAAACAAGCTATTGCAGTAGAAGTCAAAAACATGCAGTTTAACTACATATGCAAGCAATGTGGACATTCCATTTTCATCATTTTCTGGCCATTTGCAATTTCAGAAAGTACAACCTATCATATTTTTGTCAAAGCTGTACTGAGAGAGAAAAAGAGAGGGAGAAGTGTGGGTTTTACAGGCTTGGCATAGGCAGGAAAGGGATATACAAGACAAACTGTAAAATATAGCCAGTAGAGATAAAAACATAAAAGAAGAATAGAAAAAAATTGGAGATGACAGTCTAGTGCAGAATGCCCAGGAAGAGGGAAATCATTTTCAAAACTTCCAGCCAGTAACGTAAACAAGAGAGGGAAAACTGTTATAACAATAATCAAAGAAATCAATATAATATCAGATATCCAAGCCTTCAAAAATAGAGAGAAAAATAGTTATAAAAAAAAACACACAAAGCTCAGCAGACCTGCATAATTATCCCAATACTGTCAAAAACTATTTCAACCATATGGCTTAAACCTTGCAAAAAACTGATTGAGCCTTCAAGCCAACATCATACCAAAAAACAATATCACACAAAGAATCAATTCAAACCACACCACGAAGATGGCCTAGCAAAAGACTTATGCCCCTGTTTCCATAAAACCTGTCCAACCAACACGAAATCACCATATTTATAACCATGTCAAATCTATTACTCAAGCCTGAACATCATCAATCAAAAAACCTGAAACGATCCAAGCCAGAACCAACTTCTAAGGCAACAAGTTAGGCCTCAGTGTTACCATCACTAGCCATTCAAAGTATATAACTCAAAGCCTAAAAAAAAACATTATCACAGGCCAATGCACATCGTACAACAGCACGTTTAAGAAGAAGAAGAAAAACAGAAGCACAATACCAAGGCAAACGAGGAAGAGAAAGATCACAGTACAGTTTCAACAAGAAGAAGAAGACAATCACGTAAATACCGGTCACCGAAGTGAGCTCACGTTTCTCCTCTCCTCACCGTCTAGCCTCCTTCGCTCCCGGCCTCCTCCTCCGTCTCCACCTAGGTAACGGTCCCCTCTCCTTTTTACTTCTTTGGAACCTCAATCAACATTAACAATCAAACATAAGAATCAACAATAAAGATCAAACAGAATAAACATTGTGGAATCAGAATCAACATGCAAACGAATTAAGCGTTAACGAGTTGAATCACGTTTTTACCGAATCCGTAGCTGTCCTCTTTCTCGTTCGGCTGGAGGGAAGAGGAGCTGGAGTGGGTGGCCATGGCAAGGAGAGATAGCAAACTCAGAGGCAATGTGGAGAAGAAAACGCGAAGAGGATCAAAGAGAAGAAGAGACGCGCCGTTTCTGCCTAGCAAAACAAAACCCTAATCTCATTATGTTAAACAAATTAACCCTAAAAAACACTTTGTAATATATGGGCCTCATCCCATTTCTTCTCCTTAAAGCCCACGACCTGCTTCTGCACCCCCTCTCATTATGAATTTTGCGTTGGGCCTTCAGCTACCTAGCCCATATACTTTTGCTTGTGTTATTTTGATACATTTTCTTTTTCACCTTTTGTTATTTTTCTCTAATCTTTTTTTTTTGTAGAATTATTATTTATGTTAATTAATTGATAATTATATAAAAAAAACAAACAAAAGATATGTCTAACTAGGTTTTTTTTATTAATTAGTTGACCTCTTAGTTTAATTTTGGATTTAATTTAAGAATTTTAATTTTATTTCATTAAGGTAAATTATTAATTTTTAACTTAATTTGGAACCCCCTTAATTTTTTAAATAAGTATTTTTTATACATAAAAAACATAGAATTTAAAGTTTGTAGACATTTTATTTTTTTAATTAATTAATTCTCCTCTTACATCGTTATCAAACAAAATCCTAAAACATATAAAAAATAGAAAAAACTTAAAAAAATATTTTATTAACTCATTTTCTTGTCTTATTAATATTAATATCAAAATATATCAAAAAAAACTTAATAACTTAAAACTAAAAAAAAACATTACGTCCTCGTTAAATAATTCTCTTGCTTTTTATCCCTATCAAAATGCGTAAAAAATTTAAAAATACTTTCTTCCCGTTAACATTAAACAAAAAAATCATAAAAACACATTATTCGCATCATTTAGTCTATCATTTAGATTACCGTTATTTAATCATTATTCGCATATTTTGCCTGTGTATTTATTCCATATTTATTTGTTTATTCTGTTTATGTTTGAATCCAAAGGAAAAACAGTAAATTTGTTGACTTCATGTTCTCAAGTCTAACTGCGCGAACTTTCGCATTTCACTAAAACTTAGGATAATTTTCTCTCAAATATTCAACCTTTTCAAAATTCATGCCCTTTAAGCAAAAACTTCGACATTAGGTCGTCGTAACTTAAAAAAAAAAACGTCTGTATCCTGTTTCGGCCAAAACGATTTATCTTCAATCAAGCAATCAATTTTAAATAAAATAGATATTTCAAAAGGTTCCTATAGAGTACTATAGATGCATTGGATGCTAGTACCTTCCCATTGTATAACCAACCCCCGAACCATAAGATCTCTTTTCAAAAACGCTTTGTTTTTTTAATTATTTACATTGCATATTTAGGGTTTTATTTCGCTCTTTTCCCTTTTCCTTTGGAAACAATAAAGCGCGGTGGCGACTCTTGCTTTCGTGAGACGAATTAATCAATAATTCGATCTCCGATTTACCCCGCTACATTTTTTATCGCTACAGAATTGGCGACTCTGCTGGGGACAAATTGACCTCTTGCTGGTCCATCCCTAAGTGGGTTAAGCCTAATTTGTTTTATCTGTTTACTATTATTTGATTTGCTTGATTATATGTTTAAATTGGGGTGTTTGGGTTTTTTTTTGTTGCAAAGGACGAATCCTATACCCGGATTAAGTAACACTTAAGGAATAGGACGGGCGGTATAGTCATGTTAACTTTGAGGGAGTAATCCCGAAGAAGGAGGCATGAGATCCCCCACTCAATGGAAGGCCCTCTTGAACTTAATATTTGTTTACCGAGTAATCGGGAAGACATTATTATTTTCGACCTAGGAGCCCGAGAAGTTGAGGACCGTAGAACCCCAACCCATCTTGGCCTTTTTAGGTGTAGCGCGGAGACTATAACGGAGTAATTCGGAAGTAGTTTTTACGCGATGCTACGCTCGGACGAGTTTCTCTTGAGAATATTGCTAATTTTTGAGTAATCAAGACGTTGGTAATATCCGAAAGAGGAATGTAGACTCTGGGAACTCTTAGAACCTTGTCTTACAGGTGTGATCGAAACGTTAGTACATACCCTTGGGTGGGCTTTACCCTCGACTCCATGCTGAACGTTGAACCTTTAAACCCCATGATTGCAACTTGTGTATGACTGTTGCATTATCATTCATTCATGCATTCATCAACATCTTTGTAAAAAACTCGTTTTTCAAGGAACTTTGGAATGATTTTGCAAATGTCTCAGGGTATTATGGAACTTGGAAGGAGAAATACTCGAAGCTTTAGCTTCAAGGAGCCCGAGATTGAAGAACTGAAGAGTTTGATTCCGAAGATAGAGAGTCCGACAGATTTTCAGAAGAAGTATGGGTCCATCGTACCGCTCATGAAGCGCAAGATGAAGAAAGGCATCCTCAACACATTGGTTCAGTTTTATGACCCCTTGTACCGATGTTTCACCTTCCCGGATTATCAGTTGATGCCCACTTTAGAGGAGTACTCCTATATTCTTGGTTTGCCGATCGCCGACCGTGTTCCTTTTTCTGGATTAGAAGAGGAGCCTAAATCCCACGAGATAGCAACCATCACCCACCTGAAGAAGTCAGAGATAGAGGAGAATATGACTACGAAAGGAGGAATACGGGGTTTGCCGGCACAGTTTCTGTTGAAGAAAGCTCGTTACTTTGCTGATACAAAGGATACTGTTGCCTTCGAGGACGTGTTTGCTTTACTCGCGTATGGTCTTTTCTTATTCCCTAACGTTGATAAATTTGTGGATGTCAACGCCATCAGAGTTTTCCTGATTGGAAATCCGGTCCCTACGCTGCTAGGGGACACGTATTACTCTATCCATCTTCGAAACTCTTATCAAGGAGGGATGATTATTTGTTGTGTGCCGTTGCTGTATCAGTGGTACGTCTCGCATTTACCCGGGTCCGATGCTTTCTGGGATCTCGAGAAAGAACTGCGTTGGGCGCCAAAGATTATGGCTCTCACTCATTTCGACATTGACTGGTACAATCGAGTTTACCATGACGTGGAGATCATTGACAGCTGTGGTGCTTTTCCCAACGTACTTCTTCTTGGTACGAGGGGTGGAATCAACTACAACCCTGTTCTAGCGCGCCGTCAGTTCGGGTACCCGATGAGAGATAAGCCGAACAGTATCCATGTGAGTGGTTTCTTTCTTCAGGAAGGACAAGATCATCAGGCTGCTAAGAGGGAGATTGAAGGAGCTTGGCGCCATATCCACAAGAAAGGGAGAGATATGCTGGGACATAGAGGTGCCGTCTCTTTGGAACCTTACCTGCAGTGGGTCCGTGCTAGGGCTTGTGCTCTCAAGATGCCATATAAACTTGAGAAACCTTTATTCCCTGCCATCGCACCATCATCAGTTGTTATCCCTATCGCGGATGTAGGAGAATATCAAGGAAACCTGGCTAGGATGAAGTCCGAGAGGGATGCTTGGAAGGAAAAGTACCATATGTCTGAATATGAGAATCGAGTCCTGACTCGACAGCTGAAAGAAAAGAAGGAGTTGTTGCTTATTCAAGACGGCCGGTTCGTTGACCACGATGAGAAACTTCGTCAGAAGGATGCCTTGCTGAAGAAGTATGTGAGTGAAAGGAAAAGAAAAAGGGAGGGTTCGGTAAGTGTGGCTCTCGTTCCTAATCCGCAGGAAGAAATCATCGATCGACTGATAGCGGAAAAGAAGGATATGGAAGACTTTTACGAAGAAAAGATCAAGAAGCTCCGATTACAGCTGGTGTTTGGTCCGTCATCTGAGGATTCCGAGTGAGCTTTAGCTTTAGTTTATTTTATTGATGTCATTTTGTAAAACTATGTAAAAGGGCTTCATGCTCCGAAGTTGTAATTTATTGTTTTATTAAGGGCTTCATGCTCCGAAGTTGTAATTTATTGTCTTATTTTGGGCTTCATGCTCCAAGTTGTAATTTACTGCTTTCATGTTTTAAAAATGTAATTTATCACTTTATTATGGTTTTCATGTTTCGAAGTTGTAATTTATTGCTTTCATTAGTGGATTTGTTATCCCAAGGTTGTAATTTACTGTTCCAAATTGTAAGTTGTAATTTATCGCTTTCGATTAACGGATTGAGTTTTTGTCGTTCCAAATTCCTTTACCATTGATGTATGAAAAATTACTAAAGTTCCTTGAAAAACTTTTAAAATGAGTCATCATTTGCATCGCCATCATGCATCATTTCACGTTCCACCTCACATGTTTTCTAGAGTCTCATCCTTGTTCTTTTTCCACCGAAGGTTGTCAAGCTGTCTCACCGATACGACACTCGGGCCAATCGTCAGAGGAAAATGGAAGATTTGGAACAGGAAAATCACGAGCTTCGTGGGGAAGTTGCTACACTTCATGCCGAGATGGAAAAGTTAACGGCGTTAGTGGAAGGTTTGGTGGCTGTTCAGAATCAGCCATCGACTACGGCTGCCGAGATTCAGACTTCAACTCCAGTGGTTTCCGAAATTGTCACAGTTCCTGCCTCCGTAACTCAAATCAACTCTCCGCTTCAACATCAGATGCCAAAAGGTTTTCCGTGGGGAATGCCTTACAACTTTGTGCCAGAAGGGTATCAGCCTGCCGTACAACCTATATTTCAACCTGCATTGTCTCTTCCTCAACCAGAGACAACTGCCATGCCACCAGTAATTCCGTCTGTAGCACCTTTTCCGCAACCAGTTATGACGACCGTTGCTCCTGTGGTCCACTCCGTGCCATACTTGAATGAACCAATTTATCCTGCCGAGCCCGCTGAAAGTTTGGGTCTTTTTGATAGAATGGAAGAATTTCAGGATCAGTTCCAGGAAATGCAGAAGGAGCTTAGAGCATTGAAAGGGAAGGATTTGTTTGGGAAGAGTACGCATGACCTTTGTTTAGTTCCGAATGTCAAGATTCCAGCAAAATTCAAAGTGCCAGACTTTGAGAGATATAAGGGTGATTCGTGTCCTAGAAGTCATTTGACAATGTACGTGAGGAAGATGTCTACGTACTCCGATGATCATGATTTGTTGATTCATTATTTTCAAGACAGTTTGACGGGTGCTGCTCTAAAGTGGTATATGGGTTTAGACAGCATTCGAATCCGCAACTTTAACGATCTTAGTGAAGCCTTTGTCCATCAGTACAAGTACAACGTTGACATGGCGCCGGACAGGGATCAACTCCGGGCGATGTCGCAGAGAGACCGAGAATCTTTTAAGGAATACGCCCAGAGGTGGCGTGAAATTGCTGCTCAAATCTATCCACCTCTTGAGGAGAAAGAGATGACTAAGATATTTTTGAAGACTTTAGGGTCCTTTTACTATGAAAGAATGATAGCCAGCGCACCCAGTGACTTCACCGAAATGGTAAGCATGGGCATGCGATTAGAGGAAGGGATTCGCGAAGGGCGTTTGGTTAAAGAAGGGAGTCCGTCTAGCAGTGCGAAGAAGTTTGGAAGTTTTTTCCCGAAAAGAAAAGAGCAGGATGTCAGTGCTTTGTTTCCAGGTAGGCCTAGGAGAGGTTACTCTCACGTTGCGACAGTCACTCCGGCTGTCCGCCCAACTTTGATGGCCCCAGCTCATCAAATCCCGCCAACTCAACCACGGCCATTTCAGCAGCAGCCTCGACAACAGGCTTATCCGTTCAACAATCAGAACCGTTCACCCAGAAAACCGCAGTTCGATGCCATTCCTATGACGTATACTGAATTGTTCCCTGCTCTCATCAGAAAGAATCTCATCACAACAAAGCCTCCTCCTGTCGCACCGAACAGTGCTTCTCCGTGTTACAAGGCGGATCAATTCTGTGAGTATCATCAAGGGTCGCCGGGGCACAACCTTGAGAATTGCTTTGCTCTGAAGGCGGACGTGCAGAGATTAATTAAGAATGGTGTCTTGTCTTTTAAGGATGTTAATCCAAATGTTAGAGATAATCCTTTACCTCGACATGGGGCAGCTTCAGTGAATATGGTGGAAGGTTGTCCGGGGAAGTTCCGAGTTTTTCAAGTCGAGCACATAAGAGAATCATTGATCAGGTTACATCAGAGTTTGAGAAGACTTGCCTTTGTTAGGCACCAGCATGATTATGACGTTTGTGAGTTTTGTTCAAGAGAGGATGATTGTCCTATTGTGAAGGAGGATATTCAGAAGTTTCTAGATCAGAGAATTATCACTATTACCTATGACCGAAATCCGGAAGATGAAGTGAATGTTATCACACCACAATTTAATTTGCCAGAATCAGTAGAGATTGCTTACAACAGTCAGGTTGCGCCTATTGATCCTTTGATTATTTACCCGCCTGGCCCTGTGCCTTACAGCTCAGACCAAGCCGTGCCGTACAAGTATAACGCCACAATGATTGAGAATGGGGTAGAAGTCCCCATACCAACCAGACCGTCTTTTGTTAACATTGCCGATGTGAGTAGAGTTACAAGAAGTGGGCATGTTTTTGCGGCAGTACCGTCGAGAAGACCAGAAGTTCAAGTTAGAAGGCCCATACCGGCGGAGATTCCCGTAAGAAATGTTGAATTAAGAGTTGAGATAGGCCGATCCAGTGAACCTATCCCTCACCCTGAAGAGGATGAGATCCTAAAGCTTATCAAAAGGAGTGAGTATAAGATTGTGGACCAGCTTTTGCAAACACCTTCCAAGATTTCCTTGCTTGCCTTATTGAGAGATTTTGGTGCACATAGAGAAGCTTTGATGAAGGTCTTGGACCAGGCGTTCGTAGACCATGATGTGACAGTTGATCAGTTTGATGGGATTGTGGGAAATATAACTTCGTGTAACAATCTGGGTTTCAGTGATGAAGAACTCCCGGAGGAGGGAAGAAACCATAATATGGCTTTGCACATTTCAGTAAGTTGCGGAAACGATACCTTATCAAGTGTGTTGGTGGATACGGGCTCGTCGTTGAATGTGATTCCCAAGACTACGTTGTCTCGGCTTTCATATCCAGGTGCTTCTATGAGGCCTAGTGGAGTAATTGTTAAAGCATTTGATGGTTCCAGGAAGACAGTTATTGGTGAAGTGGATCTTCCCATAGTGATTGGTCCCCATACTTTTCAAATCACTTTCCAAGTGATGGATATCCGTGCTGCCTACAGCTGTTTATTGGGTCGTCCCTGGATCCATGATGCCGGGGCAGTCACCTCCACGCTCCATCAGAGACTAAAGTTTGTAAGACATGGGAAGCTAGTGATGATTGGGGGAGAGCAGGCTATGGTGGTAAGCCATTTATCATCGTTTTCTTTTATTGATGCTGACGAGGATGTTGGGACCCAGTTCCAGGGCCTATCTGTTGCTAAGAATACAGTGAAGAAGCAAGGGGCATCCATCTCTTCTTTTGAGGATGCGCGGCGAGTGGTGGAAAGTGGTTCGGCCGAAGGATGGGGCCAGGTGTTGACGTTACCCGAGAACAAGTCTGGGGAAGGTCTGGGTTTTCATCCATTATCTGCAAGGGTCAAGAAGGAGGTGGTTGTTCGTCCGATTCAAGAGGTTTTCCGAAGTGCAGGGTTTGTGCATCCTGAGGTTGATGCTATCATAGATGATGATTCCGAGGAGGATTTGCCCGTGTTTGTGACGCCTGGATTGGCTTGCCAAAACTGGATAGCTGTTGACGTTCCTGTGGTTATGCACATTTCCGAGTAATGTTTTGTTTATTTTCCTTTGAAAAATACGCTCTGCCCAAGGCGAAACGTATTTTGTGTCGGGCTATGAAAAATAACTCCTTTTGCTCTGCCCAAGGCAAAAGAGAAATGTCTGGGCTTTTTGTTTCAAGTATTTCCCCTTTAATGAATAAAAATGTTATTTTGTCCACTGTTGTTTTATTTTTCACTTTTTCTGGGAAATAACAATGAAAATTAATTAATAACATTTTGTTTTATTTGCACAAATCGATTTCTAAAATAAAGCATAATCATGTGTGCAGATTACTTCATGACTTAACCATCGAAAACAATGATCCTATGCCCTCTCCCAACTTTGAATTCCCTGTGTTCAGAGCCGAAGAAGAGGATGATGAAGAGGTTCCTGTTGAGATTTCCCGTTTGCTTGAGCAGGATGAGAAGGTTATTCAACCATTTGAAGAACCTGTAGAGTTGGTCAGCTTGGGTGATGAAGAAGATAGAAAGGAAGTTAAAGTCGGAGCATTGCTTATCCCGGAAATTAAGGAGAAAATGTTGGAGCTTCTCAGAGAGTATGTTGATGTATTTGCTTGGTCCTACCAAGATATGCCAGGTTTGGACAACGACATTGTGGAGCATCGTTTACCGTTGAGACCCGAGTGTCCACCGATCAAGCAGAAGTTGAGAAGGACTCGTCCTGACATGGCTGACAAGATTAAAGAGGAGGTTCAGAAGCAGATCAATGCAGGTTTCCTTGTTACATCAGTCTATCCTCAATGGTTAGCCAATATAGTTCCTGTTGCAAAGAAAGATGGTAAGGTTCAGATGTGTGTAGACTACAGAGATCTGAATAGAGCTAGTCCGAAGGATGATTTCCCATTACCTCATATTGACGTATTGGTCGACAGTACCGCCAAGTTCAAAGTCTTTTCTTTCATGGATGGTTTCTCTGGTTACAATCAAATCAAGATGGCGCCGGAAGATATGGAGAAGACCGCTTTCATTACACCTTGGGGAACTTTCTGTTATCGGGTTATGCCGTTTGGTTTGAGGAATGCTGGTGCAACATACCAAAGGGCCATGACTGCTTTGTTCCATGACATGATGCATAAGGAGATTGAAGTGTATGTGGATGACATGATTGCCAAATCGCAGACTGAGGAAGATCATTTGGAACATTTGTTGAAATTATTCCAGCGTTTGAGAAAGTACAAACTCCGTCTGAATCCCAACAAGTGCACTTTTGGTGTTCGTTCTGGAAGACTTTTGGGTTTCATTGTCAGTCAGAAAGGTATTGAGGTAGATCTTGATAAAGTCAAAGCTATTCGGGAAATGCCCGCGCCCAAGACAGAAAAACAAGTAAGAGGATTCCTTGGGAGACTGAACTACATTTCTAGATTTATATCTCATATGACTGCTACCTGTGGGCCGATTTTCAAGCTTCTCCGGAAGAACCAAGGATGTGTGTGGACAGAAGATTGTCAGAGAGCTTTTGATAGCATCAAAGAATATTTGCTTGAACCTCCCATTTTGATTCCTCCGGTGGAAGGAAGACCTTTGATTATGTACTTGACCATATTGGAAGACTCCATGGGATGTGTGCTTGGTCAACAAGATGAGACTGGAAGAAAGGAACATGCTGTATATTATTTGAGTAAGAAATTCATAGACTGTGAGTCTCGGTACTCATTGCTTGAGAAAACCTGTTGTCCTTTAGCTTGGGCTGCTCGCCGTCTGCGCCAGTATATGATTAATCACACTACTTGGTTGATCTCCAAAATGGACCCGATCAAGTATATCTTTGAGAAGCCCGCCTTATCTGGAAGAATAGCCCGTTGGCAGATGTTGTTATCTGAATATGACATTGAGTACCACACTCAGAAAGCGATCAAAGGGAGTATTTTAGCCGATCATTTGGCTCACCAACCAATTGAAGATTATCAATCCATCAAGTTTGATTTCCCAGATGAAGATGTTATGTACTTGAAAGCTAAAGACTGTGAAGAGCCGTTACCTGAAGAAGGACCTGATCCTGAATCCCGTTGGGGTTTAATATTTGACGGAGCTGTGAATTCCTATGGAAATGGAATTGGGGCAATCATCGTCACTCCCCGAGGCACTCATATCCCATTTACGGCGAGACTGAAGTTTGATTGTACGAACAACATGGCGGAATATGAGGCATGTATTATGGGTCTCGAAGAAGCAGTAGATCTAAGGATTAAAATTCTTGATATTTACGGAGATTCGGCACTGGTGATTAATCAAATCAAAGGAGAATGGGAGACTCGTCACCCTGGTTTGATCCCTTACAGAGACTACGCTAGAAGGTTGTTAACTTTCTTCAACAAGGTGGAATTACATCATATCCCTAGAGATGAGAATCAAATGGCTGATGCTTTAGCTACTTTGTCTTCAATGTTTCAAGTGAATGATTGGAACGACGTGCCTACAATCCGAGTTATGCGCCTCGACAGACCTGCCCATGTGTTCGCAGTAGAAGAGGTCACCGACGACAAACCATGGTTCTATGACATTAAACGTGTTCTTCAAACTCAGGAGTACCCGCCTGGGGCATCCAGTAAAGATAGGAAGACGTTGAGAAGATTAGCAAGCAGTTTCTTTCTCAATGAAGAAGTTTTGTATAAGAGGAATTACGACATGGTCTTGCTCAGATGTGTAGACAGACGTGAAGCAGACATGCTGATGCAAGAAGTACACGAAGGATCCTTTGGCACTCATGCCAATGGACATGCAATGGCTAGAAAGATGTTAAGAGCTGGTTACTATTGGATGACAATGGAATCTGATTGCTGCAAGTATGTGAAGAAGTGTCATAAATGCCAGATTTATGCGGACAAGATGCACATGCCGCCGACCCTCCTCAATGTTATATCTTCACCTTGGCCTTTCTCTATGTGGGGCATTGATATGATTGGAATGATTGAACCCAAAGCTTCAAATGGTCATCGTTTCATCTTGGTAGTGATTGATTATTTTACTAAATGGGTGGAAGCAGCATCTTATGCTAATGTAACCAGACAGGTGGTAGTCAGATTTATCAAGAATCAGATCATTTGTCGATACGGTATCCCGAGCAAGATCATCACTGATAATGGTTCGAATTTGAATAACAAGATGATGAGAGAGCTTTGTGAAGAGTTCAAGATCGAACATCATAATTCCTCTCCTTACAGACCGAAGATGAATGGAGCTGTTGAAGCTGCTAACAAGAATATCAAGAAGATTGTCCAGAAGATGGTGGTAACTTATAAGGATTGGCATGAAATGCTTCCGTTTGCTTTACACGGGTACCGTACTTCAGTTCGAACTTCAACGGGCGTGACCCCATTTTCCCTAGTTTATGGTATGGAAGCAGTACTCCCCGTGGAGGTTGAGATTCCGTCTCTGAGAGTGTTGATGGAAGCTAAACTTTCTGAGGCTGAATGGTGTCAAAGTAGATATGATCAGTTGAATTTAATTGAAGAAAAGAGATTGACAGCCTTGTGTCACGGTCAATTATATCAGCAGAGAATGAAGAAGGCTTTTGATAAGAAGGTTCGACCACGCGAGTTCAGAGGAGGTGACCTTGTACTCAAGAAAATATTATCTTTCCAACCTGATTCTAGGGGCAAGTGGGCTCCGAATTACGAAGGACCGTATGTCGTTAAGAAAGTTTTCTCTGGAGGTGCCATGATTCTCACCAATATGGACGGTGAAGAACTCCCACGTCCCTTGAACGCCGATGCAGTCAAGAAGTATTTCGCTTAGGCAGATTTCTGGTCAAATCAGTCTTAGCATCTGAGCACATTCTGGAATTCAAAGTTGTTAGGGAGAATAATGATCATTGTTTTGTATGACCTTTTATTTCATGTACTATTTCCCCAAGCTTTGTAAATCGTTGGGGTCGCATTGTTAGCGAACTACCATCTTATTAATGAAATTTGAGCATTTACCTTTTGTGGGGAAAATTTTAATTTTTACAGAAATATTTGAAACAAAGTATTTAAAGTATTCTTATTTTTAAATGTGTCGTGAATCATGAAAGGAATATTAACAGTCGTTCCGAGGATGGTCAAGCCATGAAATGCGAAGCAGTACAGTAGTTCATCCTTGCATGATGAGCATGTTTCGTTTCAAAATCGTCATGAGGTGTGGGTTGTGTAAACTTGTGTTTCTCGAGGTACTAAGTTTGGTAACTCCCCAGCTGTCCCAGTTAAGCATTGTTTTGGCTACCTTTATTTGGGAGATTTCTGAAGTGTGGTACGCTTTGTCTCATGCCAGTGGTCTATTGGTATTAGAAGATTGGATTTGAATACTTTTCTCCTCAGAAGATTTGAACCTTGTGGCGTGTTATGCTCCAACGTTTCTTTGTGTTTCCAATTCCAGTTATCTTCCGTCTTTTAAGATTGGCCGAGTATCTATTATGCCGTGACATCTTATTGTCTTCCAGATATTCCATCTGTCTATTTTGTCAGCATAACATTCATTTACTCATTTACACTTATATCAGCATGCATATCCACATTTGCCGTTGATTTTGGGTCGTACTTTGTTTATTCAAATAACGTACATATGTTCTTTCCAGGTAGAAAGTTAGTTTAGGAAGAAAATGTTTTTTTTTATATAAATTCCCCAATCGAGTTACTTTCTCATCGGGTGGAGCCTTGTTCGACTATTTCCTCTCTGGTGTATTCCTAGAGGAAGTTGCTGCCTCTTGCATAGGCTATTTCTTTGATTCTCCCCAGTGAAATCGATCCAGACATTTGGTGCATTTATTTTGCACGTTAAAGTATGTGATCTCCTCGGGAAGGATTGATTCATGGTTCTCTTTGACGAAGATTTTATTCTCTGCCAGTATCATCGCAATTTCCTCCTGTTTGTTTTTGGAAAACGACAAGCGGCAGCTCTTCATGAGCAACTTGTACGTTATAGACACCGTTGGAAAACGACAAGCGGCAGCTCTTCATGAGCAACTTGTACGTTATGGACACCGTTGGAAAACGACAAGCGGCAGCTCTTCATGAGCAACTTGTACGTTACTTGTTGAAAGCGCCGAGCAGCAGTTCTTCATGAGCTACTAGTGCGTCATTTACTTTTTGAAAGCGCCGAGCAGCAGTTCTTCATGAGCTACTAATACGTTGTTTACTTTTGAAAGCGCCGAGCAGCAGTTCTTCACGAGCTACTAGTGCATCATTTTATCTTTTCGAAAGCGACAAGCAGCAAACTCTTCATGAGTTACCAGTACGTTATTACTTCTCTGGACAACAACAAGCGGCAGCTTCTTTATTTGAGCAGCTTGTATGTTATCGGTATTTTCTGTGGACAACAACAAGCGGCAGCTTCTTTATTTGAGCAGCTTGTATGTTATCGGTATTTTCTTTGGACAACAACAAGCGGCAGCTTCTTTATTTGAGCAGCTTGTATGTTATCGGTATTTTCTCTGGACAACAACAAGCGGCAGCTTCTTTATTTGAGCAGCTTGTATGTTATCGGTATTTTCTCTGGACAACAACAAATGGCAGTTTTCTTTATTTGAACAACCTTCGTATCTACAATCTTATTACCTCAGCATTAATGAGTATATCTCTGAAAATCTAGCAGAGAAGTCTGTTACGAATCTATACCTCCAGAAGTCGGTAATCCGTTATCAGCAATTTGATACTCTCTGTCTACCATCGACCTTGAGTTGCGAACTCACTGTTTTGGATCAATGATCTGTTATGGCCTATGCAAGATGCTCTCTTTGTTAGGGTTAGAGGTTGTATTCCCTCGATTTTATTCGCTGTCAGGAGTCTGTCGTTTGAAGTCGATAGCTTGTTTCCCCAGTAATGTATAATCCATGCCGCTGTGTTTTGTTGGTGTTCGATTCCCCCAACATTGTCTTGTTTCACAATATCTCTCTCTGTGAGTTCGATCGCTGCATTCATATCAAACATGACGACGACATCTTAAGACAAAATTTGCGTAGTTATGTATTTAAGTGCCTTCAATCTCGTCGAAACGAAGATTTCAATCTTCATATCTCCAGATAGAAGAAACTTAAATAGGGGCAGCTGTTGTACCCCAAATTTTGACCTAAGATATCGTCTCTACCTGCATCATTACATTACAAGTGTTTTGATCCATCGATTTTAAAATTCATAACTTTTTTCAGGCCAAGAGCTATTTATGCTGAACATTAAATAATTTAATCGATTCGTGCTAAAATGATGTTTATTAATTATTTATTATCTTAAATTTAAATAATTGAAATTCGTTTTCGATTATTATGTAGTTTAAAGATGTATAGATAATAAAATAAACATTAGAGAAGAGGCGCATTAATTGTGAGGACAGTATTTATTTATTACTCACTATCTTAAATTTAAATAACTGGAATTCATTCTTAGTTATTACATAATTTAAAGGTTTATGAATAATATAATAAATATTCGGAAAAGTTCATTGGTCAATAACGATTATTTAATCATTTGTCATTCTAAGTTAAATAATTGAAACCCTATTTTAATTATTATAATTTAGAAAGTTATGGATGATGAATTAAATAATTGAGGCTATTAATTGATCAATGATAATTATTTATTTATCTGTTTATTATTCTGAATGTAGGTAGTTGAAATTCGTTTTCAATTATTATACGATTAAAGAATTGTAAACGATAAAATAAATAATTAAAGAGAAAGAAGAACTTAATTGGCGAATATTGGATTTTTTATTCATTTTTTCTAATTGTACAATTATTATGTAAACATTGTATCTATTACAACAAAATTACAATAATAAATTTACAAAGCTAAAATGAAATAAAAAAACTAATCTAATATTCCTAATTCTAAAACTTCTGATCCAATGCGTTTTTGTCTGCTCACTTAATGTTACATGCAAAATTAAAAGAGATTAGAATTCGAATAAATAATTAAAAAAGCAAAATTATTTAAGGTTCATCATTAAAAGCAATGGCCGGAATCAGTTACTCTTTTTTGCAAATCACGGGATTTCTCCCGGTTCACAAAAAAGAAAGGAATTTAAATGAATGCACAAGTTTATTTTTGTCCAAAATTGCATGTTTTAAAATTAATTGCATTTTTCAAAATCCAAATGCATATTTCAAAAAAACATACAGCATACAAAGCCCCTGCATGATCTCAACATATGCAAGCATGCCAACGTAAACCAATGCCCACACAGTAGAAAACAAAACAAGCTATTGCAGTAGAAGTCAAAAACATGCAGTTTAACTACATATGCAAGCAATGTGGACATTCCATTTTCATCATTTTCTGGCCATTTGCAATTTCAGAAAGTACAGCCTATCATATTTTTGTCAAAGCTGTACTGAGAGAGAAAAAGAGAGGGAGAAGTGTGGGTTTTACAGGCTTGGCATAGGCAGGAAAGGGATATACAAGACAAACTGTAAAATATAGCCAGTAGAGATAAAAACATAAAAGAAGAATAGAAAAAAATTGGAGATGACAGAGAGAAAAATAGTTATAAAAAAAAAACACACAAAGCTCAGCAGACCTGCATAATTATCCCAATACTGTCAAAAACTATTTCAACCATATGGCTTAAACCTTGCAAAAAACTGATTGAGCCTTCAAGCCAACATCATACCAAAAAACAATATCACACAAAGAATCAATTCAAACCACACCACCAAGATGGCCTAGCAAAAGACTTATGCCCCTGTTTCCATAAAACCTGTCCAACCAACATGAAATCACCATATTCATAACCATGTCAAATCTATTACTCAAGCCTGAACATCATCAATCAAAAAACCTGAAACGATCCAAGCCAGAACCAACTTCTAAGGCAACAAGCTAGGCCTCAGTGTTACCATCACTAGCCATTCAAAGTATATAACTCAAAGCCTAAAAAAAACATTATCACAGGCCAATGCACATCGTACAGCAGCACGTTTAAGAAGAAGAAGAAAAACAGAAGCACAGTACCAAGGCAAACGAGGAAGAGAAAGATCACAGTACAGTTTCAACAAGAAGAAGAAGACAATCACGTAAATACCGGTCACCGAAGTGAGCTCACGTTTCTCCTCTCCTCACCGTCTAGCCTCCTTCGCTCCCGGCCTCCTCCTCCGTCTCCACCTAGGTAACAGTCCCCTCTCCTTTTTACTTCTTTGGAACCTCAATCAACATTAACAATCAAACATAAGAATCAAAAATAAAGATCAAACAGAATAAACATTGTGGAATCAGAATCAACATGCAAACGAATTAAGCGTTAACGAGTTGAATCGCGTTTTTACCGAATCCGTAGCTGTCCTCTTTCTCGTTCGGCTGGAGGGAAGAGGAGCTGGAGTGGGTGGCCATGGCAAGGAGAGATAGCAAACTCAAAGGAAATGTGGAGAAGAAAACGCGAAGAGGATCAAAGAGAAGAAGAGACGCGCCGTTTCTGCCTAGCAAAACAAAACCCTAATCTCATTATGTTAAACAAATTAACCCTAAAAAACACTTTGTAATATATGGGCCTCATCCCATTTCTTCTCCTTAAAGCCCACGACCTGCTTCTGCACCCCCTCTCATTATGAATTTTGCGTTGGGCCTTCAGCTACCTAGCCCATATACTTTTGCTTGTGTTATTTTGATACATTTTCTTTTTCACCTTTTGTTATTTTTCTCTAATCTTTTTTTTTGTAGAATTATTATTTATGTTAATTAATTGATAATTATATAAAAAAAACAAACAAAATATATGTCTAACTAGGTTTTTTTTTATTAATTAGTTGACCTCTTAGTTTAATTTTGGATTTAATTTAAGAATTTTAATTTTATTTCATTAAGGTAAATTATTAATTTTTAACTTAATTTGGAACCCCCTTAATTTTTTAAATAAGTATTTTTTATACATAAAAAACATAGAATTTAAAGTTTGTAGACATTTTATTTTTTTAATTAATTAATTCTCCTCTTACATCGTTATCAAACAAAATCCTAAAACATATAAAAAATAGAAAAAACTTAAAAAAATATTTTATTAACTCATTTTCTTGTCTTATTAATATTAATATCAAAATATATCAAAAAAAACTTAATAACTTAAAACTAAAAAAAAACATTACGTCCTCGTTAAATAATTCTCTTGCTTTTTATCCCTATCAAAATGCGTAAAAAATTTAAAAATACTTTCTTCCCGTTAACATTAAACAAAAAAATCATAAAAACACATTATTCGCATCATTTAGTCTATCATTTAGATTACCGTTATTTAATCATTATTCGCATATTTTGCCTGTGTATTTATTCCATATTTATTTATTTATTCTGTTTATGTTTGAATCCAAAGGAAAAACAGTAAATTTGTTGACTTCATGTTCTCAAGTCTAACTGCGCGAACTTTCGCATTTCACTAAAACTTAGGATAATTTTCTCTCAAATATTCAACCTTTTCAAAATTCATGCCCTTTAAGCAAAAACTTCGACATTAGGTCGTCGTAACTTCAAAAAAAAACGTCTGTATCCTGTTTCGGCCAAAACGATTTATCTTCAATCAAGCAATCAATTTTAAATAAAACAGATATTTCAAAAGGTTCCTATAGAGTACTATAGATTCATTGGATGCTAGTACCTTCCCATTGTATAACCAACCCCCGAACCATAAGATCTCTTTTCAAAAACGCTTTGTTTTTTTTATTATTTACATTGCATATTTAGGGTTTTATTTCGCTCTTTTCCCTTTTCCTTTGGAAACAATAAAGCGCGGTGGCGACTCTTGCTTTCGTGAGACGAATTAATCAATAATTCGATCTCCGATTTACCCCGCTACATTTTTTATCGCTACACTTACAAAGTTACTAAACCTAAAAATCTAGCTTTATACCCCAATACAAACTCTTGATGTCCAAAAGAAAACTATTGCTTTCTAAACTCTAAATAAACTGTCAAAATAGCCTGCTGCCCCTTGATTTTCTTTCTTTAAACCTTGCACAAAACAAGCATGCACCTTGCTGTCCAAATCTGTCAAAACAGCCCAACACCAGTCCAAACATGCTGCAAAACCAGCCCTGCACCAAGCTGCTACAACATGCCAAAACCTGTCAAAAACAAAACCAAGAATTGCATAAAAATGGTAAAATAGAAACTACATCAAGAAAGAATCAAAATAGTATATCAAAACTGTTCAAACTTATCACTATTCCCCCCCCCCCCCCCCAAATCCCATATTTGTCATCTATAAATACAACCGAAAATCACACAGAATAGAAAAAAAAGATAGCAGAAAACACACTTGAAACCCTAGAAATAAACCTCATTCACTATACTCTACTGCAATACCCTCCAAACTTCCATCCTTAACCTTCACACTTTTTTTAAATAATTCTACTCAAAGCTTCAACAATACCTTCAGAATACAAAAACAACATTCAAAACCGTAAACACCTTCAACCTTCATCAACTCACCACAAACTCCGAATAAATATTTCCACCACCCTTCAAATCTCTCTATTAAAATTAAAAAACGTGAATAAACTATCTCCATTACAACTCTCATACAGTCAAATAAGATCATAAACAGAATGAACAAATGCGAAAAAATAACGTGTACCTGAGATACCCGGGACTGCCAAGCCTTTGGGCATCTCGTCGGAAACTGTCACGAGTCCCAATCGGGTTTTAATCGTAAGATACATGACAACTTCACCTTCAGTCGTGATTCGTCGGACCCACTGCAAAATCATGCTTCGTTCGCAGCCTACGACCCTCTCCGCCGAAAGTTTTGGACTGAAGCTCTTCGCATACCCCTTCAATCTAAATCATAATCGTCGGTAATACTTACTTTGCTCTTTTGATTTTTTTGGTCTTTTATCTGCTTAAGTTGGATGTTGTTATGAGAAAGCTGTTTAGGTTGGGAGATACAAATTCGAAAGAAAGAAAAGGTATAGTGAGAGAGTTGTATGAGGGATTTTAGGGATGGCAAGTTGTCTTGTGGTTATTTGTTTTCACGTTGAAGCAGATGAAGAATGGTAGAAGAAAAAGCGTGAAGAGTGAAATGGAGAAATAACTTGAGCATCTGTAGGGTTCATCTTTGAACCATGTTTTTCATTTGAGGGGACCCGACCCGATTTTAGTTTCACCCATTACCTTTTTTTATTTTATTTATTTTATTTGCTCTACTTTCGGTCTGGGCCTTCCACCCCTTTTCGGTCCTCTAAACTATTCCCAACACCCCCATGCTTTCTAACATAACGCCACCAGACTTTATTTCTGATCCCACACACCCTTGAATTCTGGCTAGCACCCCCTAGACTTCATTTTCAATTTATTTTATTTTTGGTTTAATTTTATTAATTGTTTTAACTTGAATTTGTTTTCTTAGCATGAAAATTGACAGAAATAATTCTGGAATAGGATTTTATTTCCTTTTGATTTTTTATTTTCCTTTATTTAAAAATACCAAAAATATATATACGTATAATTTAATTTCTTTTAATCAATTATTTTCTCTTCTTTAATATAATAGGTTTTTTATTTTCTTTTCAAATTTTCTCACAAACAAAATACCAAAAATATAATTTAGAATTTTAATTTTTTGAATTTCGTTTATAGTTTTTTATTTAATTTCCTTATTTGATAAAATCACAAAACAACTTCCCTTTTCTTTTTTCATGTAGTTTATTATTTTCGTATTATTTCTATTATTGTAACTGTTTATGGTTTGTAATATTTTAATTAGGCTTTTATTTCATCCCCGTTCATAAATTTGTACCCCCATTCCCGAAAGCTTTGTAATAGCGTATAACTTTAATTTTTGCAATTTACTGTTTTCTTTTTATAATGTATAGTAATTAGACGTACATGGAAAGATTTAAAATCAACCGCTAGATAATCCTAATCAAGAAAATTTAACTGAAAACAAATCATTTTTCACATGTGCACCTTTAGGGTAACCTCACTTGTTGCCTTCGGAAAAGTACAGTCATGTCCCTCGAATGTGGGACGCTTTAGCAAAGAGACTTGGTTAAAAAGATCGTAATCCCTCGATGACCCTTCGATGTTGCCTTCAGTAAACGATCTTAGTCCCTTATGATAAATTGCTAAAGTGCTCTATAATGTTTCCTTCTATGACTGTACGATGACCCACGCCTGTCCCTTCACATCCAACGATAGGGCTTCTTACCAATCAATGGTAAGATAGAAATATTTAAAGGAGGAGGAAAAGAACAAAGACTTCTTTTGAGTAGGTAGAACATTCGTATTTGCTTGCTCACTGTGATACGGTGGCAGAACCGACTGTTATACTGGTTTTGCATTTGTATTCACAAATGTTATGGTAAGCAATAATTGCCACCGAATTTTCTTTTATCCAACAAAGGAAAGGGTGAAAAGATTAGAAAAATACCTTTCAAGAGTTTTATGAGTAAGGGGGGTAGATTATGGAAAGGGAAGGTGTTAGCACCCTTTCCATCCATAATTTTCTACGAGATCTTAGATTCTTAGCTCATTTTGAAATACCTTGTGCTTTGTGTGTTTTTGAAAAGCATTTTTGAAAGCGCCTTAGTAAGGCTAACTTTGTAATGTTTCTCGGAATAGTAGAGAACGTATACAAAGTGTTTGGAAATGATTTTGAAAGAGGTTTTATGTAAGTATCAAAATTGTTTGAGCATCTAGGAGCTATCTACTTTACTCGAAAGGGTTGTTCTTTTCCTCTTTTCTTTTAGACAATGCTATCCTACTATTAGTGAGTAGGTAGCCCTAGCCGTTGGATCTTTGAGGGACATTCGAAGGGACGTTTGTACAGTCACAAAGGCAACTGGGAAAGAAACCTTAGTAACTACCCTAGGGTTTTAATATCACTTTACCGAGGCAACGTCGAGAGGGTCATCGAGGGACATATGATCTTTAAACCGAAAGGTAGCCACTAAAATCTCTCACGTTTCGAGAGTTGTGACTTTTTTCCTAAGGAAACCAAAGTGGGATACCCTAGAGGTGTATATGTGCAATTGTGTTGTATTCAATTTTATTTGTCTTGTGTTAGATTTACTAGCGTTTGTTTGTTATTCTTGCCATACAATCCTAATTAGCATACATCTATTACAAGGCTTCGGGGAGAGGGATTAATTACATGTCAAAAATGGGAAAAATAAAGCAATAAAGTAAAAGTCCTAGTTATAAAACTATTACATCCCATAAGCAGATACATTAATATGAAAAGGCAATAATAATACAAAAGCATTTAAACACGCGCAAATTGAAAATAACGTCTAAATCCTAAGTGAAAGGGAATCTTTTTTTGTCATTTTGTTTTGTTTGGAAAATGCTAAATGTCAAATTAAGTCAAATCTATTTACTTGAAGAGAGAAAAGAAAAAATAAATTATTGATTAAAATTAACTCTAAAACAGACCTAACATTTTTTTTGCATTTTTCAGTTTATGAAAAGAATTGAATTCAAATAAATCCTAAGTCTACTGATTTTAAAAATTGAGGAAAAAAAGTTAAAATATTTAACTAAATTAAATTATTAAAAAGTAAAATAAAACCTAATTCTAAGTTACTTATATTTTTTTCCTGATTTTTATGTTGATTAAAAAAACAAACTAAAAGAAATAAACAGAAACAAAGTAAACAAGTATAAATGGGCCACAGAGCAAAAATAAATAGGGGTTAAGTTTAAAAAACATAGGCCCAAAGTGAGAGGAGCCCAAGTCTACAGTTGGATCCAGTGAGAAAATTCTTTGAGGGTGCATGGTGAGCTGCACGTCTGGGGCTTTCAGATCCGATCAGATGGGATCTTCTGGTTATGATCTGAAGGTGCATGGTGGGCATTCGGATATGAAATACACAAGATCTGTAGAATAATAGTTAGAAAACAAAATTGTGAGGCCTGGGTACCGAACCCAGGTCCTTCCCCTTTTTCACGCTTTCTCTTTACCATCTGAGCTGCTTGTTCATTTGTTAATTATAACACAATAATAAATGTGTAAATGAAAACCAAACATAAATATATTTGAAAATCAAACGCGCGTGCTGGACTGCTTGAACCAATAAGAGAGAGACACTTGGCGCGCCAGAGTCATCCCACCAGAGTCAACTCTCCGGTTGTCTTCTCCAGTGGGCTCCAACCTTGAACTTGCAAAATAGCCAAAAGCAAAGATTGAAAACTACCCTATCCCCCTAATTTGAACCCCCTGATTCCAAATTTTAGGTCCGTTTGGCATGAAACGTCCTAGATTTTGAGTTTCGAAGGAAATCTTAGATCGTGCCCTAGCAATGACACAATCTCATCCTTGCGTCTACACCTACATGTAACTCGTTAAACCTGCACTAATGATAGTCCTGAACACAAATTAAACGATTAAAAGCATCAATATGTGATAAAAATGTAGCTTTCATTTTACAAACCCTTACCAATCAGAGATTCGTGGATCTATGGCTTTGGGCGTGGAAATGCTTGTTTAAAGGCTGGTATGGGCTCCTGGATGTCTCAAGAATACGAATCTGGTATTAGTTTGGATGGAGGCTGCTTGCAAAATCAGTTTTGAGTTTGACCAATTTGGAAATTTTTTTGCAACTTTCTAGGGCTTCTTGGAGGCAAGCTGTGCGTGTCCCTTGCATCTGAGATTGTTAGGTTTATATAGACAAATGGTTTAGGTCAACAATTGTGCATCATATCTTTGCACATTATGATGGAGAGATTTGATTTGATTTTTGCATGAAACTTGCTATATTTGATCCAATCATGTGCCAATTTATTTTATGCGTTTTTGCCAGCTTGCTGTGAGTTGTTTGGGCCTCCAACTTGATGGAAACCAAAAGCTTACATGCCCTTGTAGATCCATTTCACATCAATTGGTTTCTTATTGGTTCTTTCGACAAGATCCCAAGTTTTTTTCTCTTTGATGGCCCTAAATTCATCTTTCAAAGCTTCACACCAATTCGAATTGCTCAAGGCTTCACCATCATGGCTTCTTCGATTAAGTCACTGTCTACATTGTTTGCTTGATCTGGACACCTCTCATATCCAATCAGCCTAGTCGAACTCAATTCTTGTTCTTTTGGATCTTTTTCCTTCTGCACAGGTGGTTCTTCGATTCAACCAATCGAAGTATCACCTGGTTCATTTTTACTTATCGAAGCTTCATTCTGTCCATCTTCTTCGAACAAAGTTGAACAAGCGGTCTTTCAATTCGACAAGTCGAAGTATCAAATCATTCATTTTGATTTGTCGAAGCTTCATTCTATTCATCTTCTTGTCGAACTGAACTTTGACTCCAATCCCACCCTTTGCTTTTGTCTGCAAGACCATCTTTACCGATCACTAGTTTATCTTTGATTGGTGAATTCAACTTGTATGCACCAATCGAATGATAACCTATGAGCACCAAGACTTTAATTAGATCATCCAAATCCTTCCTCGCCATTTCAGGTACATTCCTGAAACACATTGATCCAAAAACTCTAAGATGACTTATATTTGGCTGATTCGACCCTAACGGTCCTTCTATGAAATCACACCACGTTGGAAGGTTGCATGTCCTTTGAACCATTAGTCTTACACGTGTTTCTTCAAAGCTTTTGAATTCAAAATCTTCTTCTTTTCTAAGCGCCAATTCAATCAACATAACAGTCGAAATGTATTTCCTTGTAATGCTTCGAATATCTTATATTTCAATAGTTCAAAAATGAACCCTTCGATAATGGTTCAACGTAGTGAAGCTATTTACTAGCTCTTCATTAATCGAAGACTTCATAAAAGCCTCCTCACACTTTCTTTCGAACTATTCTTTCTTTGATCATAGTGTCTATCATTCAAAACTTATGTAATCAAAATTCCCAGCTAACACTACTTCATTGGGCATAAAATTAGAATGCATACTACTGTCGAAGCTGCTTCAGCCCAAAATATCTTAGACATATTCTTAGCTTTCGACATACACCTCGTCATGTTCCGTACACTTATTTTCTTTCTTTCAGCTATGCCATTATGCTGAGGCGTATAGGGTGCCATGGAAATCATTTGAAGCTTTTGCAAACCACAATTCTTTGTGATAAATAAAGATCTAGATGGAAATCCATTGCTTAAGAGGAGGAATTTGTCTGGTCAATTCTTGGTCAACCTTGAGCAATTGGGGACCTCAATACGCATGCCTTGAATAGAATGGGAGGGAAAATTTTGGGGTACAACAACTTCCCTTATTCAATCTTCTTACACCTGAAGATTTAGATTGGCTTATCTGCCTTTTGTGATCTGAAGGTGGAAGATGATTGAACACTAGAGTGCCCAGAAATTTGTACTCGCATGAAGTAACACCGTTGGTTGATGATATTAAGAATGGGATTACATATGCCATTTGGAGAAGATGTCTGAGAATTGTCGGAGATAGGCTTAAAGATGCCACCTAGAGTAGATGCTGACTTTATAAGAGGTCTCTTTTTGGGGATTCCTGTTCCTGTTGTTTGAGAAGGACTCCACTGAGGAATGTTGATTTCTGTTCTTTTGCTTGAGGAAAACTCTATGGGGAATAGAGCCTAGGAGCTTTAGTTATCCATGGCTCTGCTGAGGAGTTATCCCTGGGCTGGAGAGATGAAAGTTAGCTGTTTTCTGGTCAAAATCCAGGCTTCACCGTAACTTGCTAAGGGTAATAAAGTTGGCTGTCATCTGGTCGTATTCCAGGATTCATAGCGACTTAAAGGGGAAAATGAAATTAACTATTATCTGGTCGGGTCCAGGCTTCAGAAATTAATCTATTATCTGGTCGGGTCCAGGCTTCAACTTGAACTTGAGGTATATTGTCATCTGGTCAGGTCCAGGCTTTGCAGTGTTGTAAACTGCTATCTGGAGATATGAGAATGAAACTGTGTAGGGCTGCTTCATAATGAGCCCGTGTGAAACTACAACTGTGTAGGGCTGCTTCAGGATGAGCCCGTGTAAAACTCCATCTGGAGATATATGAGAAGGAACCTGTGTAGGGCTGCTTCAGGATGAGCCCGTGTGGATCTGCATTTGGAGATATATGAGAAGGAACCTGTGTAGAGCTGCTTCAGGATGAGCCCTTGTGAAGCTGCATATGGAGATATATGAGAAGAAACCTGTGTAGGGCTGCTTCAGGATGAGCCCGTGTGAAGTTGCATTTGAAAATTGCGAGAAGGAATCCGTGTAAGATTGTTTCAGGATGAGCCCGTGTAAAGCTGCATCTGGAAATATATTAGAAGGAGCTTGGCTAGGGATGCTTCATCTGGTCGTGTAGATAGTTGCCCCGTCTTATTTCGGGAGTTTATCCAAAATCAGCTGTTCATAGATAGTTATCCTGTCTGGTTTTAGGAATTGATCTAGAACTTGCTTTTGTTGGTCTTTGAGATAGTTGCCTTGTCTGGTTTCAGGAATTACACTCTAACCTGGTCTTGTAGATAATCATCCCGTCTTGTTTCGGGAATTAATCTACAATCAGTTGTCCACAGATAGTTGCCCTGTCTGGTTTCAAGAATTAATCTGGAAATTGCTTTTGTTGGTCGTTGAGATAGTTTCCCTGTTTGGTTTCAGGAATTACTCTCTAACCTGGTCTTGTAGATATTCGCCCCGTCTTGTTTCAATAATTGATCTACAATCAGTTGTTCACAGTTAGTTGCTCTGTCTGGTTTCAGGAATTAATCTAGAACTGTTGAAAATTGATGATGATATTTGTCTTCTTGCGAACTTTCATGAAAAGGTAAAGAATTAGCTGTATGCAATGTCATGATGCATGAAATGTATTGGGTAATGATTTTCTCAAAATAAATGAGACTATGATATATGCATTTGTACTGCATATGTTATGACGCTTGTAAAATGATGTATGAATGCAATGTATGAACGTATCAGCTGTTCTATTACAGCGTTATTGAATTGGGAAAAATAAATCCCTGATTGTTGCAGGGGATGAAGAATGTAAGTCTTCAACTTTTGTTGAAGTTGAACTTGCTGGGAGATGGATTTCCATGATTTAGAGAAATAAACTCCACTGGGGAAAGAAAAACTCCATAAACTGCTTGGGGATTTTTATGAAGCCCTGTTAGGAAACCCAAGAAGTTTGTGAACCAGGATAGGGAATTCTTTAAGATCCCAGGGAGATAATTGGAGATTCTTGCTCTGCCGAGGATATCAGAAACTTTGACATCATTAGGCTGTATACTGAGGATATGGTAGTGACTTTGTAGTAGGATGTCTCTGCCTCTGTACCTACTGGAGAAAGCATCTGCGGGGATTTGCAAATGTCCTTTTTTAGACACCATCCCGTTTCTTAAAGCCATTAGTAACTGTCTTTCTATTTTTTATGCATGTATTTGTAAACGGTAATCACATTCAAATGCATATGTTCAAAAATAATTACTCGACGTTTTTGCAAACAAAACAAAAAAACAAAAACAAATAGTTTTACACTTCCAAAGAGATAGTTTTGTATTAATCTGAAAAAGTCTTCCTATAACAGGTGTTTTTGTACAAAGAGACAAACATCCTAGTAAGAGAATACCGTCATAAGAATGAAAACTATACAAAGTAGTATTCAAAGAAAAAAAGTTATGTGAAACGATCCCATTGGGTTCCCATTTTGCTATTTCCTTTATGTCTTTGAGATTCTCATCCCTTTGCTGCTTGTCCGGAGCTGACTGGATTGATTAGTACCATTTGAAATTGACACTTGTTAGTGAAGTCTGTCTGTATGGTGATCCGACGGGACATAGTTATACGCTTTTAATCCCTAACTTTTTCCTAGACCGCCCTTTCGGGTTTTCTGTCCACCAGGATACCCTTTTTTGCCCAAGTCGCCTTTTCAGGTTTTCGACTTGCCGGGTGTACAGATTTTTCACATATGTATCCCTAACTTTTTCCCGAACTCTTTTTGGTTCGCCGAGATGCCCTTATTTTTGCCTAGGCCAGTCGACCTAGCGAGTATTTGTTCATGCATAGTATCTTTTAACTATGTCCGCATTTACAGGGTGCAGAAGGTCGTCACCGTCCATAGTGGTTAAGATCATGGCTCCACCAGAAAATATGTTCTTGATCACAAATGACCCTTCATATGTGGGAGTCCATTTTCCCTTGGGATCACCTTGCGGCAGGATAATGCACTTGATTACTAGGTCACCTACCTGATATACCTGACGTCTGACCTTCTTGTTAAAAGCTTTAATCATATGTTTTTGGTACATTTGACCATGACAGATAGCCGCGAGCCTCTTCTCGTCAATTAGGTTCAATTGGTCAAATCGATTCTGGACCCATTCGTCTTCATTCAAACCTGCATCCTTCATGATTCTCAAGGATGGGATCTGGACTTCGATGGGTAGGACAACTTCCATACCGTATACTAGAGAGAAAGGAGTTGCCCCTGTTGACGTGCGTACTAAGGTACAATAAACATGAAGAGAAAATGGTAACATCTCATGCTAGTCTTTGTATGTCACTGTCATCTTCTGTATGATCTTCTTGATGTTTTTATTAGCAGCCTCTACATCGCCATTCATCTTCGGCCGGTAAGGAGAAGAGTTATGATGCTGAATCTTGAATTGTATGCAGAGCTTGGTGATCATAGTATTATTGAGATTGGTACCGTTGTTTGTAATGATTCTTTCTGGAGTACCATACTGACAGATAAGGTTATGTTTGATAAATCGAGCCACGACATTCTTGGTAACAGAAGAAAAAGAGGCTGCCTCTACCCACTTCATGAAGTAATCAATGGAGACAAGGATGAAATGGTGCCCATTGGAAGTGGTAGGTATAATCTCTTCAATCATATCAATGCCCCACATTGAGAATGGCCAGGGAGCAGTCAAGATGTTCAAGGGAACCAGAGGAACATGTACTTTATCAGCATAGATCTGGCACTTGTGGCAATTTCGTGAATGCTGATAACAATCTTCTTCCATAGTGGACCAGTAGTATCCTTCCCGTAGGATCTTTTTAGCCATTGTGTGCCAACTAGAATGAGTTCCAAAGGTACCTTCGTGTATGTCTTCCATAATCTTCTCTGCTTCATTCTTGTCTACACACCGAAGCAAAGTAGAATCATGGTTACGCTTGTAGAGGATTCCATTACTGAGGAAAAACTTGGCAGATAATCTTCTTAGGAACTTCTTTTCATTTATGGAAGCTCCCTCAGGACACTCTTGGGCTTCGAGGTATCTTTTTACTTCATGGAACCAAGGTTTGTCCACTATTTCTTCAGTATCAACCTCATAACAGTATGCTGGTTCATCCATTCTCTCAATAGTGATATGAGGAGCTTCATTATCCCATCTAACCTTAATCATGGATGACATAGTAGCTAGCGCGTCCGCTAGTTGATTTTCCTCTCGTGGAAAGTGCTCAAAGGTAACTTCTTCAAAATATGGAATCAGTGTCAGCACATGCTCCTGTTAGGGGATGAGAATAAGATGCTTCCTGTCCCATTCTCCTTTGATTTGACTGATTACCAGGTTCGAGTCTCAATGTACGCTTAGGAATTTGATTCTCAAATTGATAGAATCTTTGAGACCCATAATGCATGCTTCATATTTAACCACGTTGTTGGTACATTTGAAACATAGCCTGGAAGTGAAAGGAGTATGACAGTCTTCGGGAGATATGATCACAACACCGATGCCATTGACGAGTGCGTTGGAAGCTCCATCAAAAACCATAGTCCATCAGGATCCTCTTTCAGGTCCTTCATCCGGTCCAGATTCTTCACAATCAGTTACTAACATGATGTTCCCGTCCGGAAATTTAAAATTCATGGATTGGTAGTCGTCCACGGCCTGTTGAGCCAAATGATCAGCTAATACACTTCCTTTGATTTCTTTCTGGGTTGTGTACTGAATATCATATTCGGTCAAGATCATTTTCCATCTTGCTATTCTTCCGGAGAGAGAGGGCTTCTCAAAGATGTATTTGATAGGATCCATTTTAGAGTTCAACAGGGTAGTGTGAGTCAACATATACTGTCTCAATTGGTGAGCAGCCCATGCCAAAGCGCAACAAGTTTTCTCAAGAAGTGAGTATATTGTTTCACGATCGGTAAACTTTTTTCTAAGGTAGTATATTGCATGCTCTTTTCGACCAGGCTCGTCATGCTGCCCCAACACACACCCCATTGAATTCTCTAACACTGTTAAGTACATGACCAAAGGTCTTCCTTCAATCGGAGGCATCAAAATTGGAGGCTCTTGAAGATATTCCTTAATTTTATCAAAGGCGGTATGACAATCGGCATTCCACTTCACTGCTGGATCTTTCTTTAGTAATTTGAAGATTGGCTCACAAGTAGCGGTTAGATGGGAAATGAATCTGGAAATGTAGTTTAGATGTCGCAGGAATCCCCTAACCTCCTTCTCAGTGCGGGGAGTTGGAATTTCTTATATAGATTTAACCTTTGCAGGGTCTACTTCAATACCTTTGCCACTGACAACAAAGCCTAAGAGCTTACCAGATCTTACTCCAAAGGTGCACTTATTTGGGTGCAGTCTCAGCTTGTACTTCTTCAATCTTTCAAACAACTTCTGTAGGTGATCAAGGTGCTCCTCTTCAGTCTGAGACCTGGCTATCATATCATCGATGTAGACCTCTATCTCGTGATGTATCATATCATGAAACAAAGCTACCATAGCACGCTGATAGGTTGCCCCAACATTCTTCAATACAAATGGCATGACTTTATAACATAAAGTACTCCACTGTGTAACGAAGGTTGTTTTCTCCATGTCTTCAGGTGCCATTTTGATCTGATTATAACCAGAGAAACCGTCCATGAAGGAGAATATCTTATGTTGTGTGGTGTTGTCACCCAGAACATCAACATGGGGAAGCGGGAAGTCATCCTTGGGGCTTGCCTTATTCAAGTCTCTGTAATCCACACACATACGTACCTTACCATCCTTCTTAGGTACCAGAATAACATTAGCAACCCATTATGGATAAGAGGTAACAGCTAAGAAACCGACGTTGAACTATTTCATAACTTCAGCTTTGATCTTTTCTGACATCTCTGGACGTATACGATGAACCTTTTGCTTCACTGGAGGGAAGTCTTCTTTCGTTGGCATACGATGAACCACAATATCAGTGTCTAGCCCTGGCATGTCTTTGTATGACCAGGCAAAGATCTCAACATATTCATGTAACATCTATATTAACCTCTCTTTGACACTATGCTCCAAGTTGGCACCTATCCTGACTTCCTTTTTATCCTTTTCAGTCCCCTAGTTTACTGTCTCAATTGGCTCTTCATGAGGCTGTATTGCCCTTTCTTCCTATTGTAACAGTCTGGAAAGTTCTCTTGGTACTTCACAATTTTCCTCACCTCCATCCTCGGCTTGGTAGATCAGATTTTCAAAGTCATAATTGGTAATAGCAGAAACGTTATCAATGGGATCCAGAGTGGATGTGGATTTTCAGTTTGATATATGGGTGTGTGTAAGAGAGCATAACTATATTGATAAAGTAAAAGAAGAAAATAAAGACAGAGAGCGTAAAATTTGCATGCAAAACGTTCAATGATTTATTAATGACATATGAAGATGAAGCAATAACCCTCACAAATAGACCATTTTGCCTCGGGTAAAGCACACGGCTTTAGAGTTTAAATTGTTCAAATATTACATATTCCAAAAACAAAAAGACAATTACTCCTGGATAAAAGTAATGGGAACAAAATCCTTGGCCTCCTAATTGTTGAGTCCACCATTGATAGTTAGGAAGATCCATTTGTCCATGTCACAATCATTATCACTGTCCTCCAAAGCATTGACTCCATGGTTGCTGATGCGTAGTGGGGGTCCTCCGGCACGAGCATGACGAACATCTCTTTGGGCTCCAGATGTAAAACCCAAACCAAACTTTTCAGATTTGTAGGGGATATCATGGAGTTGGCCCCAAATGGTACACCCACCTTTTTCGAATATTGCTTTGGCATCCTTTAGAGAAGCCATCTTCAATGGAGGTCTGGTAATCTTTGGAACATTAGTAGCAGTCTTGGTTGCAACAATTGTCTGAGGAACCTCTTCAAAATTTTGACAGGGGGTCTCAATGAACTCGCTGTCCATCTCAATATACCTGAAAGAGTTCAGGTGGCTCACCATATATTCTTCCTTGCCATGGGTTGTAACAATCTTTCCATTATCTGGATACTTCAACATTTGATGCAGAGTAGAAGTAACAACACCTGCCCCATGGATCCAAGGGCGACCCAATAAACAGGAGTAAGACGGGTGGATGTCCATTACGTAAAAAGTAGAGTCAAAGGTTTGAGAACCAACTTTAACATGAATATCTACCTCTCCCTGTAACATTCTTTTATAACCATCAAAATCTCTCACCCCAATATTGCCGGGCTTCAGTGTGAGTCCTTCACAATCTAATATGTCCAAAGCATTCTTAGGTAAGACATTCAATGATGAACCTGTATCCACCAGAACATGAACTAGGGTAGTGCCCCTGCATTCAATAGAGACATGCAGGGCATCCTTATGATTTTTTCCTTTGGACGTTAAATCAGCATAAGAGAAACCAAGTATATTGTCAACTCTAAAACTAGAAATACAGTTCTCGAATTGGTCAGCGGAGGTCTCTTGAGGAAGATGAGAAGACTTCAGGAACTTTACCAAAGCATTAGCATGGGCTTCAGAGCATAGCAGTAAGGCCAACATTTAAATTTTTGACGGGGTCTACCCCGATTTTTCCACAACATTGTAGTCACTTTTCCGTATGATTTTCAGTATCTCTTCCATTTCTTTTTTAGAAGCTTCAAGAACGGCTTCTTTATGTCCCTCCATCTGGAAAAGCTCAACCAGTACCTCTTTTCCCCGAGTCTCAGCTGACTCAGTAGCAGGGATGACAGTAGGAGTAGCAACGGGAGTAATAACATGAATAGCAGCAGGAGTGGTAACAGGAATAAGCAAAGGAGTAGAAACAGTCTTCAGAGAGATTTCAGGAGAGAAAATCGTTCCGCTTCTGGTAATTTTACTGTCCCAAAAATGTTGTCGATATTAGGATCAGTATCTTTAGTATCTTCATTCTTAACAGCCAGTAAATCTTGCTTGATGCCATGGTAGTAAACGTCAGCCCATAATTCCAAGGAACAACCTTATCAGAGGAATATGGTATCGGCCTAGGAAAATGATAATTAAAGGAGCAACCTTTGGAGTGGATGTAATCCTAACGGGTCTTTTGGAGGAGACCCTGGGAGGATTGTCGGAAATGGTAATTATTGATATCACTTTACACAGACTTCTTATAGAGGGAGTCTTTTCAAACAAAATTTATTTATTGTTCATCAGGCGTTGGAAACCTATCTTCAACAACAAACAACCATTGGGTAGAGACGTACACAAGTGGCAACTTTCATCATAACCCAACAATAAACCGGCTCGCAAGAGATTCTTTTTAACAGTCGGAAGAGGAGTAGCTAGTTCATCAACAAAAGAAACAAATAGGTCATCATCAATAACATTAACACCTTGGCCATGCTTGGGCATTGGTGCAGTTAATACGTTGGGGGTTTCCGGAGGGCCAAATTCAATCTCCTTTGCCTCAATGAGATCTTGCACTTTGTTTTTCAGAGTCCAACAATCATTTGTATCATGCCCATGACTGTCAGAATGGTAGGCACATCGAGCATTTGGATTATATCAGGGAGATGTAGTATTTGGATTTTTAGGAGCCTCCCTTAGAGTAACCAGATTAAACTTTAACAGGTGTGGCAAAACCTGAGATATGGACATTTTAATCTGGGTGAACTGCCTTCTGGGCGCATCCTGTTTGCGCTGATTGTTTTGTTGTTGATTTGATGCAGGGTTGGTGATCATCATAGCTCCTACCGTTGGATGGTGTTCAGTTTTTCTTTGATTCCTCTGACCGTAGGCAACACTTACTTCCTTCTTCCCGGAGAATGGTTTTTTCACTATACTTGAAGATGCATCTCTCTGAATCTTACCACTCTTGATACCAACTTCTACTTGTTCACCAGTCAATATCAGCTTAGTAAACCCATCTGAAGAGCTTCCAATCAAATGGTTGAAAAATGGACCATACAAAGTACCCAGGAACATATCTACCAACTCTCTATCAGATAGAGGAGGCTGGACTCTTCCCGCAAGATCTCTCCACTTCTAGGTATAATATTTGAAACCCTCGCTGGAACCCATAGACATGCTTTAAAGTTGTTTACAAGTTGGAGTGAGGTCAGCATTGTATTGGTACTGCCTGTAGAAAGCAGCAGCCAAATCCTCCCAGTGACAAATGTTGGTTCCCTCCAACTGATAGAACCATTCCAATTGAGTTCCTGATAGACTTTCCTGGAAGAAATGCACCCACAAATTCCTATCAATAGTGTGAGGTTGAATCTTCCTGACATAGGATCTTAGATGTAGTTTAGGACACGAAACCCCGTCATATTTAGCAAATATGGGAACCTTGAACTTCTGGGGAATGACCACTCCAGAGACCATCCCTAATTCTTCAAAATATAGACCAGGTACCCTCTGAATTTCCATAGCATTGAGATGATCCTCCAACTGTTTGTATTTGTCATCAGTAGGGGGATATTGTTCTTCAGAGTAATCAGCCTCTTGTTCATCAGTCCCCGGGTTGTTGTCTTCTTCTTTTGGCTTCTCTTCCTGATTGTTTTCCTCATTTGACAGAGTTGCGAAGTCTATAGCTCACTTTGCTGGTCCTCTGAATCTCCTTCCCATATTCAGGACACCCACTGGTTTCTTTGTCTTCTTCTTCTTGTCTTTGAGAATCAGAGCCTTCAGGTCTTCTTGTCCCTTAGCTAGAGCCAGGAACATCTGTTGGAATTGAGCATTTTGTGCTTACAGATCCTTAACTGTTTATTCAAGAGCCATTTCTTTTTGCTGAAATAAGCAATGAAAAGATAATAAACCTATTTTGAAATACCTGCTTACGTGATGATATGCATGATATGCTTATGTAATGTTTTCAAGGACCTCGTAGGATTTAAACTCTTTTAACCAAAACAGAAACAAAGACTTTTTTATTAGTAAGTTCAAATGGAATCAAAGTTTACAAAGAAATAACAATTAAACTTCTAAAACTTTTAGGTTTCCTATGGACGCTTTCTTTTGGTGCTGATGTAGGCGTTGAGATTCTGCTCTTCGTGAAGCTGCTTCGTCAGTTCCAACACTTTCTTCTCATTAGCATAGAATTGGGTCTCAAAGGTATCTCGTTCTTCCTTGAGCTGGATCCAAGACTTTTGTAATTCTTCAAAGTTTTTCGGCATATCAGGATGAAAAATGATGCGAGGCTCGTCCCCTTGAACAATAGGCTCTGAAATCACTGGTAGGATAGCAGCATATGGCATCATAAGACTTTGAGAATGAGCTCACACCCATTTGAGGTATGGCTCCAAAGGGATGGAGTTCTTGCACCCTAAAGTCTTGTTATCAGTCTTCTTAACCATGCCCCAAGCGCGGATGAATCTCTGGTGATAACCTTGCAGATCATTTGAATAGTCGAACACAATACCCTGGATGAGCATATCACAAGGACCATCCTTCTGGGCGTAACCAAACTGACACAGGGCTAAAGAGGGGTTATAGGTGATGCCTCCTCTAATGCCAAGGAGTGGCACATTTGGAAATTCTCTATAACAATCAATAAAAGAGGTGTCTTCTTGAGAGTGAAGGCACCAATAGATATCAGAGTGAGAGAGAGAGAGACATTAACCTTTAGTTCCACCTTAAGCCTAACTCATTCTTCATTACTGACCGAGAAAGGTGCAAAATAAACCACCTATAGAGCAAAGGCATACAACACATAAGAGTTCCTCGTTTCTTCATAGTACGGGTGTGGAGTGAGTGCAGAATATCCCCGAGCAATGTAGGCACTGGATTGTGAGCAATGAGGATGTTAATGGCACTGACATCTATAAAATGGTCTGAATTAGGGAACAAAACCAGCCCATAGATCAAGAGAGCTAAGACATCTTCAAATGCATGGTAGCTCATGGCGTCTAGGAATACCTGAGCTTTATTCATTAGAAAACTTGCAAGGAGGCCCTTAAATCCACTTCTTCTTTCCCAATTGGACTCAATGTCATATGGCTTCAAATGCAAAGCTACGACAACATCTACAGAAGCTAGATCTTGTTCTAAACCGGTGAAAGGTACCTGCTCCAATATAGGCAAACCAAGTATCTTGGAGAACTCTTCCAACGTAGGCACCAAGTGATAGTCTGGAAATGTGAAGCAATGGCGCTTATGATCGAAGAACTGGAATATGAAACTCATCAAACCTTCGTCAAAACTGGTAGTAACCAAACTGAGCAAGTGACCATATCTCTTGTTGAATGATGAGCTCTTAGGAACTTTTAAGACCATATCCTTGAGTTTGGGAGGGATCTCTACAGAATTGATTCACATGGTTTTCCTGCGAGCTAAATCCATGACCTACAAAAAACAGAAGAGATAAATCCATAGGTCCTTGAAATGGTTAGTGTACATGAATGTTATGATATTCATGATGTCATGATTATGCTGTAAATCAAAGATATAACAAGCACAAGCAAATCACACAAAGACCTTAGGTTTAAAGGCTTGCATGAGTTTTAAAGGTAAGTACCCTCTTGAAGTTTCAGTTGGCTCAACCTGTCCTAGTCATAGAAACTGGGTTCTAAGGAGTCTCATATCATTGACCTTTCTTTTAGGCATTGTTTTAGCTCAAGCACCAAAGTATTGCGGCCAGAATTTCCCAAAAGTCTAATCTCAATGAGTGTAGCATTGAGTATCAACCAATCTTCGGTCGGAACCAAAGCCGGCCATCTCACTACTTTCTAATGGCTTAGGATGAGTCAATTAAAGGTTCTAAAGGTCAGTTAGTGCTTAATTACACTATAAGAAAGCCTAATATTATCCTTGACTGACTCAAGGAACATTAGTACAAGACAAAGTATCACGCTAACATAGCTATCACTTTGTCCATATCGGTCTACACCGTACAACTTCCATGATTTATTGCTACTTACCTAAAAAAGGTGCCCCAGATCCGGGTGTAGGATCTTTAGTAACAACCTAAACAAACCCTCAAAAGTAAAGCAGACAAAGCAAACAAGGAAAGCAATTTAAAGTGAACTAAACTCTAAGGTAACCCCACTTTTAATTATAAACTCCCCAGCAGAGTCACTAGTTCTGTGATACGGTGGTAGAACCGACTGTTATACTGGTTTTGCATTTGTATTCGCAAATTTTACGGTAATCAAGAGTCACCACCGTCTTTTCTTTTATCCAACAAAGGAAAGGGTAAAAAGAACAGAAAAAGACCTTTCGAGAGTTTTATGAGTAAGGGGTAGATTATGGAAAGGGAAGGTGTTAACACCCTTTCCATCCATAGTTTTCTACTTAGATGCTTAGCTCATTTTGAAATACCTTGTGCTTTGTGTGTTTTTGAAAAGCATTTTTGAAAGCGCCTTAGTACGGCGAACTTTGTAATGTTTCTCGGAATAGTAGAGAACATATACAAAGTGTTTGAAAACGATTTTGAAAGAGGTTTTGTGTAACTGTCAAAAGTGTTTGAGCATCTAGGAACTATCTACTTTACTCGAAAGAGTTGTTCTTTTCCTCTTTTCCTTTAGACAGTGCTATCCTAATATTAGTGAGTAGGTAGCCCTAGCCGTTGGATGTTTGAGGGACATTCGAAGGGACATTTGTACAGTCACAAAGGAAACTGGGCAAGAAACCTTAGTAACTACCCTAGGGTTTTAAGATCACTTTATCGAGGCAATGTCGAGAGGGTCATCGAGGAACATATGATCTTTAAACTAGAGGGTAGCCACTAAAATCTCTCACGTTTCGAGAGTTGTGACTGTTTTCCAAAGGCAACCAAAGTGGGATACCCTAGAGGTGTATATGTGCAATTGTGTTGTATTCAGTTATTTTTGTCTTGTGTTAGATTTGCTAGCGTTTTTTTGTTATTCTTGCCATACAATCCTAATTAGCATACATCTAAGCAGTCAATAATTTGCACTATTTAAAAGTTTGGAAAGATAAATCCTAAACTGTTACAAGGCTTCGGGGAGGGAGATTAATTACATGTCCAAAATGGGAAAAATAAAGCAATAAAGTAAAAGTCCTAGTTATAAAACTATTACATCCCATAAGCAGATGCATTAATATGAAAAGACAATAATAATACAAAAGCATTTAAATGCGCGGGAATTTAAAATAACTTCTAAATCCTAAGTGAAAGGGAATCTTTTTTTGTCATTTTGTTTTGTTTGGAAAATGCTAAATGTTCAATTAAGTCAAATCTAAATGTTCAATTTTGTCATTTTGTTTTGTTTGGAAAATGCTAAATATTCAAACGTCCTAGATTTTGAGTTTCGAAGAAAATCTCAGATCGTGCCCTAGAAATGGCACGATCTCATCCTTGCGCCTACACCTACATGTAGCTCGTTAAACCTGCACTAATGATTATCCTGAACACGAATTAACCGATTAAAAGCATCAATATGTGATAAAATGTAGCTTTAATTTTACAAACCCTTACTAATCGGAGATTCGTGGATCTGTGGCTTTGGGCGTGGAAATGCTTATTTAAGGGCTGGTATGGGCTCCTGGATATCTCAGGAACACGAATCTGGTATTAGTTTGGATGGAGGCTGCTTGCAAAATCATTTTTGAGTTTGACAAATTTGGAATTTTTTTTGCAACTTTCTAGGGCTTCTCGGAGGCAGGCTGCGCGTGTCCCTTGCATCTGAGATTGTTAGGTTTATATAGACAAAGGGCTTAGGTCAACAATTGTGCATCATATATTTGCATATTATGATGGAGATATTTGATTTGATTTTTGCAGGAAACTTTCTATATTTGATCCAATCATGTGCCAATCTATTTTATGCATTTTTGCCAACTTGCTATGAGTTGTTTGGGCCTCCAACTTGATGGAAACCAAAAGCTTACATGCCCTTGTGGATCCATTTCACATCAATTGGTTTCTTATTGGTTCTTTCGACAAGCTCCCAAGGTTTGTTCTCTTCGATGGCCCTAAATTATTCTTTCATGGCTTCACACCAATTCGAATTTCTCAAGGCTTCACTATCATTGCTTCTTCGATTAAGTCACCATCTGCATCGAATGCTTGATCTGGAAACCTCTCACATCCAATCAGCCTAGTCGAACTCAGTTCTTGTTCTTGTGGATCTTCTTTCCTTCTGCACTGGTGGTTCTTCGATTCGACCAATCGAAGTATCACCCGGTTCATTTTGACTTGTCGAAGCTTCATTCTGTCCATCTTCTTCGAACAAAGTTGCACATGTTGTCCTTCAATTCGACCAGTCGAAGTATCAACTCGTTTATTTTGACTTGTCGAAGCTTCATTCTGTTCATCTTCTTGTCGAACTGAACTTCGACTCCAATCCCACCCTTTTCTTTCGTCTACAAGACCATCTTTATTGATCACTAGTTTATCTTCGATTGGTGAATTCATCTTGTATGCACCAATCAAATGATAACCTATGAGCATCAAGACTTCACTTTGATCATCCAACTCCTTCCTCGCCTGTTCAGGTACATTCCTGAAACACATTGATCCAAAAACTCTAAGATGACTTTTATTTGGATGATTCAACCCTAATGGTCCTTCTATGAAATAACTCCACGTTCGAAGGTTGCATGTCCTTCGAACCATTAGACTTGCACGTGTTTCTTCAAAGCTTTTAAATTAAAAATCTTCTTCTTTTCGAATTACCAATTCAATCAACATGACAGTCAAAATGTCTTTCCTTGTAATGCTTCGAATAGATTATATTTCAATAGTTTGAAAACGAACCCTTCGATAACAGTTCAACATAGTGAAGCTCTTTACTAGCTCTTCATCAATCGAAGACTTCATAAAAGCCTACTCACACTTTCTTTCAAACTATTCTTTCTTCGTTCATAGTGTCAATAATTCAAAACTTATGCAATCGAAATTCCCAGCTAACAATGCTTCGTTGGGCATCTAATTAAAATGCATACTGCTGTCGAAGCTGCTTCAGCTCAAAATCTTAGACATATTCTTAGCTTTCGACATACACCAAGTCATGTTCCGTACACTTCTTTTCTTTCTTTCAACCATGCCATTATGCTGAGGCATATAGGGTTCCATTGAAATCATTTGAAGCTTTTGCAAACCAAAATTCTTTATAAGAATGTATCCCAAGATGGAAATCCATTGCTTAAGAGGAGAATTTGTTTGATCAATTCTTGGTCAACCTTGAGAAATTGGGGACCTCAATGCGCATGCCTTGAATATAATGGGAGGGTAAATTTTGGGGTACAACACTCACAAACATTTCAAAAACAACTTTCAACACACCAACCCTTTTCTTGAAATATTTTCAAAGTCAACACTTTGTATACATTCTTATAGAGACGAGAATCATAACAAAGTTTTCCCAACGATGGAACTTTTCAAAATATTTTCAAAACAAACACATTCACAAAAGCATTTCAAAAGTGAGGTAGCAACTAAGATCCCATATATAACTACAGATGAAAAGGGTGCTAACACATTCCCTTTTCATAATCTACCCCCAGAACTCAAGAAAATTCTCAAAGTTCTTTCCTGTTCTTTTCACCCTTTTCTTTATTGGATAAAAGAAAAGTCAGTGGCGACTCTTTCTATCCGCAACAATTGCGATAAAACGCAAAACACCCAAGTTAGTTCTCCCACCGTATTCCAATTTCCCTACCTTCGCCTTCAACAGTATACCAAGAAGCACCTTCCTGCTTCTTACTGACCCAGAAACCCAAGTTATTCCTCAAAGTAAAACATCCATCAGTATCTGATATCTTCATATTTAGTTTAATGATGTCTCCGTTGTTAGAGTGAGTTGTAGTCACTTCCCTGGATTGTTTTAATTGTCCTTCAATAGACTGGCTTATGCTGGATTGAGAATTCACTGATTCGGTGTTTGTGAATTCACAAATTTCCTCTCTCAGAGCTTCAGTAGTTTTCACACAAGATGTTCCAACATTTTCTCGGATATACACCTTTTCTTTAGTAAGCGAATCATCAAATCTAACATAGATAACTTCCGTTGTCGTACCTATTTAGGAGTTAAATACTCTGTAAGCTCTTCTGTTTGAAGAGTACCCCAAAAATATTCCTTCATCACCCAATTGATCCTTCTTGTCAACTTGATCTTTGTTAGTAACTATCTGAAATTTACTTCCAAAGATATGAAAGTATTTAACTTTAGGCTTTCTTCCTTTCCAAACCTCATAGTGATTAGTAGTGGTACTTCCTCTCAAATTAACCCTATTATGAATATAACAAGTAATATTCATAACTTCAACCAAAAACTCAAATGGCAATTGCTTAGCACTAAGCATGATTCTTGTATTGCTCTAGTCTTCTACTCAACAATTCCATCTCCCTGATTTTTCTAGGAATAATAGAACTCATGGCTTATTCCTTATGAATCACAAAATTAAAAAAATTGTATTCTTAAACTCCATGTCATTGTCACTTCTGACCTTGACAAAAATACTTTTCTTTTCCTCTTGAATGCTTTGACACAAATCTTTGAAGACTTCAAATGTATCTGATTTCTCTCTAAGAAAATTCATCCAAGTATATCCAGAAAAGTCATCTACAACTACAAAGACATACCTTTTTCATCCTAGGTTGTCTATCTATAATGGTCCCATTACAATCATATGAAGAAGTTCCAAAACTTTGGAAGTTGTCTGATGTTCCAACATTGAATGTGACATCATGATTTTATTTTTATTTTCACACTCATCACAAACTTTTCCTTCTTCAATCTCGAGCTCTGGAAAATCTCTTGTGGCTCATTCAGATATGATTTCCTTCATTATTTTGAAACGAAGGTGTCTAAGCTCCTGGTGTCATAACTTCACTTCATCCTCATTGGATGTTAAACACATAGAAGAGTAAGCCATTATTTGAGATTCCCATAAATAACAGTTGTCTCTGGAACTAACCCCTTTTATTAGAACAACTTATTTCTCATCTTTGACTAGACACTCTGATTTAAAGAAGTTGACTAATAAACCTTGGTCACATAATTGACTAGCGCTAATAAGATTAGCAATCAATCCTTTAACAAACAACATATCTCCCAACCTGGGACAACCATCATACATCAACTTTCAAACTCCTTTGATTTCTCCGTTAAACCCATCACCAAGTCTAACAGAACCAGGGGGATGTGGCTTGACATTAACCAACATCTTCTAAATCCCTGTCATATGTCTACAACATCCACTATCAAAGTACCAATCTTTACTGGTTGAGTCTCTCAAAGAAGTATGTGTTATAAGGTTAACATCCCTATTTTCAACACTTTTCTTTTGCTCACTATATTAGCCTTGTAACAAACTAGAGTTCTTTGATCTCCATACAATTTGAAACAAAAAGGCTTTATATGACCAGATTCACCATAATAGTGACATCTCCAAGTAAACTGAGGCTGGTTTGAAGATTTATCACATTTGCCAGGATGTTGTAACATGAGTTTTGACATGTTGATCTTTTTCTTATTTTCAAAAGGAAATAGCTTCTCATCAGTTACACCTCTTAGTTTATTATCAGATTGATAATGAACTCTGCCATTCTCATCCTCTTTCACCATATTTACGTAATCTGTCAAGTTATCAAGTTTGGAGTTTAAACGAATTACCTAACTTTGTAGATGAGAGACAATACATAAGAGTTTCTTTTTCTCATTCTCCAAGTCGACAATGATCTTCCTTTAATATCCTTCATTCCCGAGGCTTTGATCACACTTGTCTAAAGTATCCTTATAGGACATATCCAGGTCTTCATAAAGATCATTCACATCATAACCTTCAACTTCATCTGCCCATCTTCCAGATAGAGCTAACATAAGTTTAACAGTCTCATAATCGTCTTCATCTTCTGACTTATCATCATCAAACCAAGATGCAGTGAAACCCTTATGTTGTTTCTTGAGGAAGTTAGGACATTCAGGTCTAATATAACCACGTCCTTCACATTAAAAACATTGAATGTCTCTGCTTTGACTTGGCTTCTCTTCTGATCTTGTTTTATTCCGAGAATCAAGATTATTACTGATATCATATGAGATGTTCTTGACATCTGGTCTCCCTCTTTTGTCCAATATTTTTAACACCCTATTGAATTGCTTTCTAAGAAGAACAATGGTATTAAATAGATACTCATTAGTGTGTGGCTCAACTTGACCTTTATCATCTTCAACATTGGATACAAAAGCCATGCTTTTGTTCTTTTTCTCAAACTTGTCACCAATAGCCAATTCAAATGTTTGAAGTGACCCAATAATTCCATCAACTCTCATGTTGTTGATGTCATGAGCTTCTTCAATAGTTTTAACCTTCATGTCAAATCTCCTAGACAAAGACCTAAGAATATTTCTGACGAACTTTGCTTCTGACATCTTCTCTCTCAAGGCACTTGAAGCACTAGGAATTTTAAGAATCTTCATCTGATATTCCTGAATTGTTTCATCATCATTCATCTTTAAATTCTCAAATTTTAAAGTGAGAAGATGACACCTTGAAATCTTCACCTTAGGAGTACCTTCATAAGTTGTCTTGAGAATTTCCCAAGCTTCCCTGGCCACAGTACACATATTAATCAGCATGAAAACATTTTTATCTACTCCATTGAATAGAGCATTTAAAGTTTCGGAATTTACAATGGCTTCCTTATCATCATTTTCATCCCAGTCTTCTTCAGATTTTATGGTTTCATTTTCAATCTCTTTCCCATATTTTTCAATGACCTTCACAACGGGATGCTTCCATCCTTTCAAAACAACCTTCCAAGCTTTGTTGTCCATAGATTTTAGAAAAGCTACCATTCTGACCTTCCACTAATCATAGTTTGAACCATCCAGCACAGGTGGCCTGTTGTTATATCTTCCTTCTTTCTCCATAGAGCAGAAAATATATCCTTGAATCTCACCCAGTAAACAGAATTGGGTGCCTGATCTTAATTCCAATTGAAATTCTAGCACATGCACAATATCAGAAGTCAATATTGATGTCTCAATAACACATAATGTTACAACAGATGTTATGACATTTACTAACAGAACAACAAACAATAACAACAATGCATAAATATAACACACATAATTGTTAACCCAGTTTGGTGAAAACTCACCTACTCTAGGGGCTATCAAGCCAAGAAGGAAATCCACTATTAGCAGTATTAATTTGAAGCTAAATCCCCTGTTTACAACCTCTCACTTAATCCCTACTCAATGCAACTTCTACTTAGGCACCTCCTAGATATGAGAAATCGCCATCTTGCTTCCAATAACTATAGTGATATCAAACAATCCCAGCCCCAGGGAATGTCTCTAGAAACCAAACAAGGAAGAACAAACTTCCAAAACACGAATACTTAGTTTGCTTAAAATCTTCACTAAGAACAATACTTAACTCTTGATTACAAGCTTCAAGAAGAATGATAGCTTGATGAATAAGTAACAATTAGTCAACTCAAATGCCACAAAGATACATGAGGACAACAAACAAACACATGGAGAACCTAAGGAACTATCAAACCCTAAACCCTTATTTTTCACAAGGTTTTACAATAAAAACTATGCTTGAAAACTAGATCTTGGACGACTCCTTATATAGAGTTCTGCAGTCGGGCTTGGACTCTTCAATCAGATATAATCTTCAGCTTTAAATCCTTGTGGAATATTCTTGATAACACGTAAATGTATCGTATTTTTAGACCCGATTCACATGCTATTTAGTATCTTTTCTTGCTTTTATCGTATTTTTATGTCACTCTATATATGTGTTTCACCTACTCTGTTGTGCGTGAGGTAATGTAAATCATAATCGAAAAATATGAAGAAAGAGTAGCAAAATAATGCTGCATATCAGTTATGCTGATGCGGTGGTCGCCACCATCACCATGGCGGATGCCATGGCCTTCCTTCCATGTCATTTAATGATATTGAACCCATGGTGGTCTCCATGAGCCTCACGGCGGTTTCCATGGACCTGCAGTAGCAGAATACATGGGCAACAACTGACCCACTCTCTCCCACTTTCTCCACTACTTTCTCCACTCTCTTCCACACGATTTTTGAGGAGTTTACAGCCATGGAACACTATATATATGGTAGTTTACATTGTTTTGGGTATCCAAGTTTGTGCGTGGAAGTGCTGTTTATAGTTTTAGGCAGAAATTACATTATAAAAGTGGTAGTTTCTCATATTGAGGAACTACCACACCATTAGTACTAGGACTTTTGTGTACGCTTGGATCAACAATCTTTCCTCCATTAATAGAAGTTAATTCCAGTTTAGTTTCAATTCAAGTTTCTTTATTTCTCGCATTTACAGGTTCTTATTAATCATTTTATTATTATTGTTGTTCCGTTTTATAATTCTCAAGCTTGTTGTTATTAATTTGTTTATCATGTTTATTGTGTTTGAAATCAATTCCATGTCTAGCTAAACCGTTTAGAGTCTGGTATGTGAGGACCATCATCTTCGATGGGACTCAGTAACAATGTTGGCTTAATATTTAATTTGAAAATTCTGTTTTGGTCTTTGTTTTTAAACTTAATTTAATTAGGTTTGTCATGAGAGTGAGAAGCTACATAACACGATTTTGTCACAAGAGTGAGAAATTAACTAAGGTTCAAGCCAGAACTGCGAGAGCGTGGGGGTTGAACCAGATAGTAAGAATAGATAATCGATTCCTAAAGAGAGCGAGAGCGCTTTAGGCATCGATTAGAACTTGTTCAGTTTTCAAAGTGTGTTCCTTGATTAGAATGGAAAAGCGAGAGTTAAATCCCATGGTTAAGGAACATGAATTTATTTAAACCACGAGAGTGTGAGATATTGTCTTTAAATTTATATTTTCTACTAAACACATTTTGAACATTAGTATAAGCCAACGAGTTACAGAGTCCTTGAGGTACATGGAATACACATTGCGGTCTCTCTTTATTATCATATTTTCCAATTAACTTTAGTTTAGTTTTACTTCTCATTAAATCAATTAATCATTATCCTTAGCTTTACAAAGTGATGATAAACTACAGTAGTTTGATACTGGTATCTGTGGGTTTGACAATCTTTTATGTAACTTCGATATTTTCACGCACTTGCGAACACATCAAGTTTTTAGCACCATTCCTAGCGACTTGCAATCAATATTGTTATTCCCTTATTGCACCATATAGACTAAGGAACTCTTACCTAAATTACTATGTATCACCCAAAATTTTTCTACAACTTCACTCTCAGTATTTCGAGGAATCTATAACTCTCAAAATACTAATGGAGAATTAAAATGCGTCACTAACTCATTCTCAGCCAAATTACCTATGCAACTACCAATACCAACATTTTTAGGAGTCACAAGAATTCCATAAATCCAACCTCGAAACATTAATGGAGGATTTCAATGCGATACTAACTTATCCTCTACAAAATTTCCTCTACAATCACCACGCCCAACATTTTGAGAAACCGCAAGATTCCCGTAAATCTGACCTTGAAATATTAATGGAGAATTTTATTGAAACACAAACTCTCCCTAGGATAGAATCTATGATGAAGAGCTTTGTAGAGACACAAACTGTCCAAAATAAAGAGTTTAGCAGACAAAGTCTCCATATTAATGAAACCCTTAGGCAACTGAACACCATGGTTGAGTCTCTAGCGACTTACAACATGGCCTTGGAGACTCAAATCTCCCTGCTTGAACAAAAACCTCTAGGACCCTTCCCTGAGGAGCATGTGAATGTTGTAAAAACTAGTATTTAAAAACAAATTTAAAATCCTAAGGAGATCGATAATGAGGTTGAGGAGAGTGATAATGAGGTTGAGGAGAGTTCTGGTGAGAAGAGAGTAGAGATTGAGAAAAATACACCGACACCATCCGAAAGGGAGGTTGTCGAAGAGGTAGAGAAGGAAGAACCTTACGTCGTTCCTCCTTACTATAACCCACCTATTTCTTTCCTGCAAATATTTTTGGAAGCTAATGTAGATGCCCGATTCAAAAGGTGTGTGGATAATATCCACACCAATGCACCTTTATCCGAGGTCCTGCATAAAAAGAGAAAATTTGAGGACCATGAAAATAGGGAAATAATTAGTATTAATAAGGGAAGGTATGCTTTTAAGGTGGTGGATGAAATAACTAAGCCCAAACTTGAAAATTTGATACTTAGGATAGATCCAGAACCATCACCACAAGTTTAAAAGAATGAAACACCCCACAGAAGAAAGAAAAGAAAAGGTGAGGGATATGCGATATGACTTGATAAGTGGCCATGGAAACCAAAGATGATTAAAAGTTTGACCGAGGAGTCATTCTCGAGAGGATCACCAGGAGTGCAGACACTCTTGAGTCGTCGAGCTATCGACATTAAAAAAAAGCGTTGTCTGGGAGGCAACCCACAGGTTTTTAATTTAACATTTTTTCTTTTGTTTGAGTTTTCTGAAAATAAGGATATCAATCACTTGACACTTATCATTTTCATGTAGGAAACTATCGAGGCGAGCATTGATCAGGTTCTTATTCCTTTCCCACTTTTACTGAAACATTAAGGACAATGTTTGGTTTAAGTGTGGGGGAGGAACCTTACTGTTTTCCATTTATCGCTTCTTATTTTTATTTATTTTTTTCTAGTTCATTATATATTTTTAGGATTTTATGTATTTTAAGTATATTGTCGAGTCTTTATGCGTGGTTTTAGGTCATTAATTGAATTTCCCCGAAATTTTAAAATCTTAACCTCCAACAAAAATTTTCTTTTGGATGCATGGCATACACTCTGAAAGTATATAGTGTGTCACACTTTAGGGTGTGTTAGAGAGACTTGGGAAAGTATCAATAACATCAATACTGTTATGACACCCTAAACCCCCTCATTATGTGATATCAATTTGGGTACCCATTATGCTGAGACCTTATGCTCTAGTTTTCAAAGTAGATCTTAAGTAGTTTATATTAGCAGTCAGCAACATCTTTAGCACAAACTACATAGGGAAGCTAATGAAAATAAGTGAATGATCACTAATTAATTTGATAAATGTCAGTATTAATTGAAAAAAAATGGGGAATACATATTCTAAGTTAGGTGAACCTTACCCGATTATTTATCCCAATAGTTGTTGAACCTACAAAAACATAATCATAACACCCATTGTTAGTTGGTCCATTAGTTTCTGGTTTTGGACTTGGTAGGGCGAATTACGATATGATCCCCCGCAACTGCAAATGGGAGAAAGGGGTTGCACCACTTTAGCTACCAGAACCCCGTTCTAATAATGATCATAGTCACTAAAAGGTTTCCCTACTATGTGCATGTATGGATAACGGGCTTACTGTGATTGTGCCTGAATGAAAAAATAGTGAAATAAATATAGAGATATAGGTTAAGTTATAATGGCATGATTCAGATTGGTTTGCATAATGAGGGAGTTTTTGATTTTTGTCATTACAATATCCTTTGAATATTTAGTACCTATCGATCTAACACTAGCCTAGCATCCACATATGATTATGAATCGTGTCGTGCTCTCACTTCAAATCGCGCTTAATTCTTTCTTTACCGCGTTGGTTCATTGCTTGAGGACAAAAAATGGTTTAAGTGTGGGGGTGTTTATAACACATAAAAGTATCGTATTTTTAAACCCGATTCACATGCTATTTAGTATCTTTTCTTGATTTTGTCATATTTTTATGTCACTCTGTATATGTGTTTCAGGTACTTTGTTATACGTGAGGTAATGTGCATCGAAATCTTAAAAGATGAAGAAAGAACAACAAAACAATACAGAATATCAGTTCTGCTAATGTGGCGGTCGCCACCATCACCATTGTGGATGACATGGCCTTCCTTCCATATCATTTAATGAGATTTAACCCATGGCGGTCGCCATGAGCCTCACGGAGGTCGCCATAGACCTGCAATAGCATAAAACATGGGCAACAACTGAACCACTCTCTCCCACTTTGTCCACTACTTTCTCCACTCTCTCCCACACGACTTTGGAGGAGTTTACAGCCATGGAACACTCTATATAGGGTAATTTACATTGTTTTAAGGATCCAAGTTTGTGCATGGAAGCACTATTCATAGTTTTAAGCAGAAATTACATTGTAAAAATGGTAGTTTCTCACATCGAGAAACTACCACACCATCAGTATTAGGACTTTTGTGTATGCTTGTGTAACACCTCATTTTCCCATATGAATATTTATAATGAAATATACGACAAATGCATCAGAGTTCATAATGGGATGCCACATAAATAATAAAATCCATAAAGTTCTCAAAATACTTTACTACTTCGTGTATCCAAAAATGGTTATTTGGTAGCGGAAAATCAACATAAAAGTAGTTTATTGGAATTCTAGCCTAAACAACAATTCAAATCTACAATACGTGGTCCATCATAAGTTTAAAAGAAAATATGCAACATTTGAAATCATGCAAAACTTAACGAAAATCCAAAATCCCGTGTTACATATCAGAGCGACTCCTAAGACTCGATCTGGTAACATCACTTCAAGCACTACTCGGGTACCTGATTATCTGTACTCCTAAAGAGTACAGACACAACAACACAAAAGGAGTGAGAATTTCATTCAATAATTACACGGTGAAATAAAACATGCTAAGGAGTAGTAAATCACAACATACAGAAAACTCATCACAAACAACCATCATCACATCACACAACATCAATTCAGTGTTTATGAAATGCAATAGTACTACATTAACATGCATGTGGTACCATCAAGGCTTAAGCTTTCAACTCAATGCCAATTTGGCAATAATAAAGCATAAGCCCTCAACACAACGCCAATCCAGGCCAACATCAGGGCATAAGTCCTCATCCATGAATGCATGCAACATGAACATACAACAACGTAGAATCATACAACCACAAGGCATAAGCCTTCAAGACCATGACAATTTAATCCATCCGTGTCATCCTCATCATCATCATCAACTTTGCCTCATAATGGCATCATAAGCAAAACAAAGCCGCAAGAAAACAACTCAATATTTCAGTGTAACAAGGGGAAACTATTCCTATCCTAAATTAGGTACTATAATCATCCTTATTAATCCTAATTTTATTCTACCTACTTCAATTTTATGGTTTTATCTATCCAACTCTTCGAACGACACATCAAACGGAGTTACCGTTCAAAAGTTATGAACTTTAGAAAAATCTGTCAAAAATTGTATTACTTGAGTCGACGCATGCCCCCTTTGAGTCGATGCATAGTTATTCTGTCTTACCTGGGTGTGCTCAGGTCGACCCAATGAGTCGACGCATACTGAGTCTTGAACCTGCATGAGTCGATGCATGACCTCTTTGAGTCGATTCATGCTGTTTTGTGTTGAATGTTTCTGTGATTTCACTACCTTATAGGTCCTAAAACATCATCTAATCATAGGGATTCATCATCCATTATCATCCTATGTTTCTACATCAATTATACATCATTTGGGCATTATTATTCATCTTATATTTCATCAAATCCTCATCCAAAATCCTCAAATCCTAATTATCATTACTTATAGGTTCTAGATTGGGGTTTTATGCAACAATCATCATAACAACACAAATCACAACAACAATCACAACATAGCATCACAGATCCATGTATAATCATATACAACACATCAATTCAATTGAACTAAACAAATTATACATTAATCATATAAAACAACCTAAGAGGGAAAGGAACCCTCACTACCCTCTCATGTAAGATCACCAATTAGAGAATCCATTCACCCCCTTACCTTATGATTATTGTTAGCTTTCGATTCCTCTTCTCGTTCTACAAATTCCTCTTTGCCTCCATGTCTCCTTGTGCCCTAGCTTCTCCTTTTCTCTTCTCCCAATATCCCGATCATACCAAATGATCGTACAATTATCTTTTCCCTTAGTTATCACAAGGACCCCTAATATCTTCCTCAATTTCCCTCACTTAGCATTATACCATTTACCATCATGCCCTCACTCTTTCTACTAATTACCATCTTGTCCTTATTTTCTCTACACTTCTATTATTCTATTATTCAAATTACTAAAACCCAAATAATTCCATTTAATCACTATTAAATCTAAATAATTGCAAAATAATTATTTAAATTCCAAACCTTCTTACTAACTCATCCTACACCACACAACTCATCATCTTAAACACCTTATTCATCAAATCATCGCTATTTGCATCACAATTGCATCACGAATACACATCATATACCACCACAAGGACTCACACAAGGCACTAAAACATCATAAATAAGCATCAAAACATCAAAACACCATCTACTTCACATAGACTCATATAATCATACTAAATTAATTAATTAAATAATTAATCTAAAATTCGGGGTGTTACAACTTGGATCAATAATCTTGCCGCCATTAATAGAAGTTAATTCAAGTTTAATTTCAATTCAAGTTTCTTTATTTCTCGCATTTACAGGTTATTATTTATTGTTTTATTATTATTATTATTGTTCCGTTTTATAACTGTCAAGCATGTTGTTCTTAATTATGTTTATCATGCTTATTGTGTTTGAAATCAATTCCATGTTTAGCTAAACCTTTTAGAGTCCGGTATGTGAGGACTGTCGTCTCCGACGGGACTTAATAACAATGTTAGCTTAATATTTAATTTAAAAATTATGTTTTGGTCTTTGTTTTTAAGCTAAATTTAATTATCTCTGTCATGAGAGTGAGAAGTTACTTAACAAGATTTTGTCACGAGAGTGAGAAGTTAACTAAGGTTCCAGCCGACACTACGAGAGTGTGGGGGTTGAACCAGATAGTAAGAACATGCCATCAATTCCTAAAGAGAGCGGGAGTGCTTTAGGCATCGATTAGAACTTGTTCAATTTTTAAAATGCGTTCCTTGATTATAATAGGCGAGCAAGAGCAAAATCCCATGGTTAAGGAACATGAGCTTATTCAAAACCACGAGAGTGTGAGATATTGTCTTTAAATTGATATTTTATACTAAACACATTTTGAAGATTAGTATAAGCCAACGGGTTACAGAGTCCTTGAGGTACGCGAAATACAGATTCCGGTCTCTCTTTATTATCATATTTTCCAATTAACTTTAGTTTAGTTTTACTTCCCATTAAATCAATTAATCATTAGCCTTAGCTTTACAAAGGAACGATAGATTACAGTAGTTTGATATTTGTCTTTGTGGGTTTGACAATCTTTTATATTACTTTGATATTTTCATGCACTTGGGGAACCATCAATTCTCTACAAAAAAAGAAACAAAAACAAATATTTCAAATATTTCCTAAAAAGACTCAAAGATCCCTTTTATGAAATAATCAAATATGTAACTATTCCTAATAATCCTTGATTGCCTGCGCCTGTTATGAGTACGAGAAACCTCTAGAATCTCATATTTTTCAATAAAATCTTCAATGATAAATATCCAGTTGTACTATCATGATGTTCTGTTGCAACATGTTACCACATCTGATAGAACATCTTTTAAATAAGTACCTGCATACACTCTTATACCAGCTGTGATACGGTGGGAGAACTGACTTGAGGTTTTGCGTTTGTGTTTGCAAATGTTTCGGTTTAGCAAGAGTCGCCACCGACTTTTTATTTTATCCTAAGGAAAGGTCAAAAAGCACAGGAAAGACCTTTGAGATGTTTTCTTGGGTTCGTGGAGTAGATTATGAAAAGGGAAGGTGCAAGCACCCTTTTCATCCATGGTTATCCATGGGCTCTTAGTTACTTGTTTAGATCACTTGCTTTTGCTTTTCAATTGTTTGAAATGGTACTTTGTGTGTGGTTTTGAAAAGAGGCCATCACTGTGGCAACCTTTGTAATGATTCTTGTTTGAATGTATACAAAGGTGTTTTTGTCTTTTGAAAAGATTTTTCAATGTTTTGAAAGTTTGATTTGGGAAATGTTTTGAAATTGTGTTGTGAAGTGTATTTGAAAATAGCAAGGATGTTTTGCAAGTTTTGATCAAGTAACTAAGAGTTATCTACCCTATTTTACTCAAAGGTATTTCCTACACATTTTTAACCCTTTGGACAGTGTTGTTTTACCATTGCATTTGGTAAACAACCTTGTATTAGGATGTTAAACGAGACAGGCGCGGGTCATCGTATTGACCATGATAGCAATTCTGCCAAGTATCTTTAGCAAATTTTTGAGGGACTAGATCATTTTATATAGGCAACCAAGATAGCGTCATCGAGGGACTATGATCTTTTGTTTTGTATTTGTTTTGCCAAATTACTTAACATGCATAACATGGCCAATTTTAAAGGCAACAAGTGGATGAAACCCTAGGGATGTTATGTGTGCATTGTGTTGTCATTTTACATGCTTTTTGTCTTTGTATTAGTCAAGCTATTTGTTTGATTTTGGATTTTTGCATACAAACCCTAATCTCTAATCATGGCATAATTGAAAGCATAAATGCGTAAAATAAATCTACACTATTACAACATTTGATATGGGGAGAGGGATACAATTTTTGAATGGGGGATATTTACAAGAAAATAAAACCCTAATATTTATTATTACATCCAAATTGAACAATTGGTACAAATAATAAATGAACAATATTTAAATGATCAATTAAACAAATATGCAAAATATTATGAATATGCAAAAAAATGTTTTGTTTATTTTTATGTATGTAAAAATATTTAATGTAAAAAGAAAGAAATAAAAAGATTATTTTTATTTTATTAATTAAGGGTAAAAAACCCTAATTTTCTTTAAGGAAGTATATTTATTAATATTATTTATTTATGCACAATAAGAATAATAATATATTCAAGTGTAAAAAATATATTAAAAAAGAAAAAAGGTATTATTTTTATTAAGGGTGGAAACCCTGGTTTTTAATTTTAAGATAATATATATTATATTAATCATTTTATATACAAAAAATAAAATTATAAATATACACAAATATTTAGATAAATAATAATATATGAGAAAAAATATTATTTTATAGGTATAAATGATAAAAGAATAAATATATAATTTCTATAATGTTTATAAGTTTTTTTATTAAATAAAATAAAAGTATATACTACTTAATAATTATTTTCATGTCTAAAAAAATAATAAAATAATAAAAATAAATGTGAAAATTTATGAAAATATTTTTGGGTATTTTTATGTTTGGAAAATATAAAATAAAATCATAAATGAAAAATAAATACAAAAATATAAAAATGTAAAGAAATTGGGCCAGGGGGGTGTATTCAGTAAAAGGGGGGTGTCAAAAACAAAAAGCCAAAGCCCAGCCCAAAGCCAGACTTCATCTTCAACCTTCGTTCTCAAGAACGCGTACGCCCTGTACACAATGCCAGATCCTGCATACATGCTCTAATGCAAAAACACATAACATCAAAGTTGTAGCATTTTTCAAGACGAATTCAACCATATAAAAAGCTTGTCCTAACTCTCAAAGACCATAGAGAATTTCTCTGGCCCTAAATCCTAACCTAATTTTTTCAGGAAGTTCATGGACCAAATTCTCTTAGCATGCTTAACTAAAATAAAAACTGAGCATATGTACAACTTCATGGCTATGAATACTACATTTCTTATTCACAACCCTAAGCCTAATTATTCCTAAATAGAGAGATAGGAAGTTGAAAAAAACCTGTTTCAGTTGACTTCGTGTATGGCAATGTGGAGCTTTTCAGTGAGGCCTGAGATGTTTGGGAGCTTGCTTGAACTTCCCCTGACCTTCCCTAATGCCTAGCTTGCCTCAAACATGCTTGAACAAGCCTGTAGAACTCAACCTGCACAAGATGAAATAAAAAATGGCAAACCTTGTAAATGGAGTTTCAGTCAGTGTTTAATAGTTGGGATAGCTTGGATGGGTTATGTGGAATGTGTTTGAACCAGTTTGAGGCAAAACGCACGAGGGATTTGTGCTATGGAAATCAAACTGCAGGGAGTGCCCTGTTTTGCCAAATGAAGATGATTCTGTGCTATGGGAGGTTTGAGGGCTCAAAGGCTCGTGTTTCTGGCTCAAGGGGATGTGAGAAACTTGTCTCAAGTGCTTGCAAAGGTTGGTTTTCTCAGATGTGTAAGTTGTGTTGTGTTTTACAAGTTTCTTGTATATGAAGCAAAAGTGGACAAGTGATGTAAAGCAGGCCTGTACAGGCTATCTATAAGCTTGCACACTATTCTCTTGGCCCCTCAAGTTGGTGGATTTTATTTGCTGCACAAGATATGGCTCAATGCTCAAGGATACAGTTTTGACATAAAGCAAGATTTAAGCAAAAATGGTAATGTTGCTTTTTCTATTTAAGGATTAATCTTGTGTGCAATCCTCTTATGACCAAAACAAAACCTTAGACCAATGGATTTGCATTTAATTATTGAGTATGGAAGGGTTTTGAGACCTGTAATCAAGTACAAAGCAAGCTGATTAGAGTTTGCAACTTGTATCAATATGAACATGCCATGGATGAAAAGTGAGTTTTTTCCAACTTCAAGCCTTCGATTCTTCCTAACCACAAATGATTTTGGAGAGTTCTTGGACATTTTGGAAAGCTTGAAACATTCTATACAATCCATCTTTGAAATGCAATTTCAGATTCCAAGTGGAACTATGTGAAAAATTGCCATGTAGATAGGCCAAAATCCTGCCTAAACTAGGGCAAAATTTCACTAAGTTAAAAGTTTCATGGACCCTTGTTCCAAAAATCATAACTTGAGATCCAAGCTTCTTTTGGGAAAACTTTATGAATCAAAGTTATAAACTTTGTGGAGGACTACAACTTTCATGTTGTAAGTTTTGTTTGAATCCAATTGCATCATGGTGAAAATGTTGGGCAAAGTTGGGGAAAATTAAGAAAATTTCATAACTTAGAAAAATTCTAAGTTATGAAAATTTTCAATTTTAAACCCTAATTTGCAAAATTGGGTTTCTTGATGAACAAGTTTCATATTTTGACACATCTTGATGAAAAATGACCCTTGGCACTTGATTTTGACCAAAAAGTCAAAGTTTGACTTTTCAGTGTACAGTCAAATTTTGATTAGTTGACTGAAAAATTCATCTGTCAATCCAATACATTTGAGATCTTTGGAACCTTGTGAATAGGTAAAGATGATTCCATTGAGCCCTTGAGTACATGCTTGAACCCAATTTGCCATTGGCTAGGTGAAAAATCAGAAATTGCCCTTGTACAGTCAAAACCCTAAAAATGACAATTTTACCCTTTTGATGATCTGATCAAATTTCTTGAGGAGTTGTGGTCCAAATTTGATCAAATGGTTCATGTGAATCTATAATGTTGATGTGGATCAAAAATCATGAGGTTTGACTGTAAATTGGCCATAGTTGACTTTTTCCCCAATACAACTCATTTCTAGGTCAACTGTCCAATTGATTGTGCAAAAATTTGATTCAAGGCTTGAAACTTGGTATGGACAATATTATGAGTCCAACATGATGTATGAAAGTCACTTTGAGCATTGAAAGTCCAAAAATCTATGTGCAAACTCAAACCCTAATTTAGGTCATCAGTGCAAGGAGATGTCTCGAGCAGAGCAAAACCCTAATCCTGTCTGGAGTTCAAAGAGTCTGGTGAGGGGAAATCTTGATAAATTGAGAGGGCAAATTTTGTGGTACAACAGCTGCCCCTGTTCAATCTTCTTGAACCTGAAGAGTTATATTGGCGAGTTTGCCTTTCGTGGCTCGAAGGTAAAAGAGGATTGGACACTAGAGTGCCCGTAAATTTGCACTCGTCAAAATGTAGCTGAAGGAATGGGCTTAAAGATGCCATTTGGAGCTGGTAGAATCTTGCTGAAGATGGGCTTAAAGATGCCATCCAAGATTGTTTGTTGAAAATCAGGAGAATGAACACCAAATTGGTATCCGTATTTGGAGCGTATCTGAATTGTATCTGGAGATTGGATTTGTATGAGCAAAGGAATGGCGTCCGTGTCTGGAGCGTATCCGAGCTGTAACTGTATTTGATTCTTGAATGAACATCAGAATGACTACCGTGTCTGGAGTGTATCTGTATTGTATCTGAATCTGAAATCTGGATAAGCGACAAAAATACATCCGTGTCTGGAGCATCTCTGGGCTGGGGAAATGTTGAATGAGTGACAGAATGACAACTGTGTCTGGTGCGTATATGGAATGTATCTGTAGTTGAGATCTGTATGAGAAGCAGAATGACTTCCGTGTCTGGAGTGTATCTGTACCGTAACTGGGATCTAGGCAAGTGACATAATGACTTCCGCGTCTGGAGTGTTTCTGAACCTGAAGTTGATAATTGAATCCGAATGAGAAACATAATGGCTTCCGTGTTTGGAGCGTATCTAGTCTATATCTGATTGCTGAAGTCTGAATGAGTAGTAGAATGACCGCGTGTCTAGGGTGTATCCATACTGTATCTGAGATCTTTGAATATTTGTTATAGGTAGCTTTTAATCTTATCCTGAAAAGGGTAAAATGTTAGCTAAAACACAAGGTTATGTTGCATGACATGTATGATGCAATAAAATGTGCTTTATTAATGTTTATGATATATGAATGTAATGGATGCGTATGTAAGCCGATTAGATGTCTTACTGAGGAAAATAAATCCTTGATAGCTGGAGATAATGAAATATTTGACTACTGCTGGGGAAAACAAAATCTTGGACCATTGTTGGAGATAGAAAGATCCTTGGTGACCTATGGAGATGAACAAGAACTTTGACAACTTCTGTGGGGATGTGAGAATCCTTCATGACTTTCCTGGGGAATAAGGAAAACTCTGACGATCTCTACTGGGGAATTGAAACCTTGGAGGCTTCTGCCGGAGAAATGAGACCGAGAATCTTCGATCTGCTGAGGAATAACTCTATGGGGAGAATGTTTATTCTGTTTGAAGAGTTTTCAAGAGCTTGGGTTGTATGCCAATCTATTGAGGAAGCAAGAATGAGAATCTTTATTCAGGCATTTGGGTCAGGAGGTTGGGTGTATGCCAATCTTATGGGGTTTTGAGAATGAGAATCTTCATTCTGTTAAGGGTATCAGGAGCTTGGGAGTATGCCAATCTTCTGAGGTATTATCCTTGGTTGGGGATAAAACAAAAGTTAACTGTTATCTGGTTGATTTCCAGATTTTAAGATAACTTGCTGGAGGATTTAGAGAAACCAGATGATTTCCACTGTGGTTTAGAGGTTGAAGTTTTGGACTCTGTTGGGGAAGAAAGTTTTATCTTTGATGAGGGTTTGTAGTTCAAATTTTTTGGCTCTGCTGGGGATTGGGAGTTTGGAAACTTAGTTCTAATGGGGATTTTGAAACTTGACTCCGCCGGGGATATGTATTTCAAGGTTTTAGCTCTGTTGAGGATCTGAATGACATACCGCAGGGGATTTCCTCTGGAATAGCCTAAAGACGTCTTCCTATACTTTCAACCTATTAGTAATTACCCTTTCTCATTCCGTTTTATTTGTAAGCAGTGATTATATTCAAATGCATATGCTCATTTAATAAATCATTGGACGTTTTCAAATAAAACACAAGTGTAAAAAAAAAGAAAAAGAAAGAAAAGGCAAACAAATTTTTGTACTTTGAAATATCTTTGTATTAACTTTGTGTAAGTATTTTTGTACAAAGGAGACAGACATCCTAGCAAGAGAATGTTTTCATAAAATTGAGAAAAAATTGTACAAAGAAAGATGGCTATGTGTAACAATTCCATGGGGTTCCCATTCTGCTATAGCCTTCGTAACTCTGAGTATCTTGTCCATTCGTTGCTTCGTCTGCAGATGATTATGTTGATCAGAAGCCCGGAGCTTGTCTGTGAAGAGATTGTCCTTAAAGTGATCCGACGAGACATAGTCATACGCTTTAATACCCTAACTTTTGCCTGGACCGCCCTTTCGGGTTTTTGATCAACCGGGAAACCCTTTTTTGCCCAAGTCGCCCTTTTGGGTTTTTAACTTACCGGGTGTACAGATTTTTTTATATATTTATCCCTAACTTTTTCCTGAACCGCCCTTTCGGGTTTTCGATTCACCAGGATGCCCATTTTTGCCCAAGTCGCCCTTTCGGGTTTTCGACTTTTCGGGTCGTTTTATGCGTAGTATCTTTTGACTATGTCTGCGTTCGTAGGGTGCGGCAGATCATCACCGTCCATGGTGGTCAGAATCATTGCCCCACCAGAAAAAGATGTTTTTGATCACAAATGGTCCTTCGTAAGTAGGAGTCCACTTGCCCCTGGGATCACTTTGCGGTAAGATGGTCCGCTTGATTACAAGGTCCCCGACTTGATATACTTTCCTCTTGACTTTATTGTTGAAGGCCTTGATCATACGTTTCTGATACGCCTGACCATGGCAAACAGCAGTGAGTCGCTTTTCGTCAATCAAGTTAAGTTGATCAAGTCGGGTCTGAATCCAATTGTCTTCATTCAAACCAGCATCCTTCATGATTCTCAAGGAGGGAATCTGAACCTCGATAGGTAAAACAGCTTCCATGCCGTATACCAAAGAAAAGGGGGTTGCCCCAGTTGAAGTGCGTGCCGTGGTACGGTACCCGCGCAGAGAAAACGGTAGCATCTCATGCCAGTCCTTATAGGTGACTGTCATCTTTTGAATGATCTTCTTGATATTTTTGTTCGTAGCTTCGACATCACCGTTCATCTTAGGCTGATAGGGAGATGAATTGTGATGTTGAATCTTGAACTGCTCGCACAGAGCGGTGATCATAATATTGTTTAAATTTATACCGTTGTCAGTGATAATCCTGTTGGGGATACCATACCGGCATATGAGGTTCTGCTTGATGAAGCGGGAAACCACATTCTTTGTAACAGAGGCGAAGGAAGCTGCTTCAACCCACTTGGTAAAGTAATTAATGGCCACCAGGATGAAACGGTGTCCATTGGATACTGTAGGCTTGACCTCTCTGATCATGTCGATTCCCCACATCGCGAATGGCCAAGGAGTTGTTAAGACATTGAGAGGAACTCGGGGGAATATGTACCTTGTCAGCATAGATTTGGCATTAGTGACAAGTGCGGGAATGTTGATGGCAATCAGCTTCCATGGTAGACCAGTAGTAGCCTGCCCGTAGAATCTTCTTAGCCATCGTATGACCGCTCGAGTGGGTGCCAAAAGTGCCATTATGTAGTTCAACCATGATCTACTCAGCTTCAATCTTGTCCATACAACGGAGTAGGACACAATCAAGATTGCGCTTGTATAGGATACCATTACTCAGAAAGAACTTGGCAGGGAACCTCCTTAAGAACTTTTTGTCGTTGACTGAAGCTCCTTCATGGTATTCTTGTGCTTCGAGATACCTTTTGACGTCATGAAACCAAGGCCGGTCCACCATATCTTCGGTATTAATCTCGTGACAATGTGCAGGTTCATCCATTCGTTCAATGGTGATTTGAGGTGCCTCATTATCCCAATTAAGTTTAAACATGGAGGACATTGTAGCTAACGCATCCGCCAACTAATTCTCTTCTCGCGGGAAGTGCTCGAAGGTGATCTGCTCGAAATGTGGTAACAATGTCAAGACATGTTCTTTGTAAGGGATGAGGTTTGGATGTTTAGTATCCCACTCTCCTTTGATTTGACTGATAACCAAAGCTGAGTCCCCAAATACAATCAAAGATTTGATTCCCAAGTCAATAACGGCTTTGAGACCAAAGATACAAGCTTCATAGTTGGCCATGTTGTTGGTGCAGCTGAAGCAGAGTCTAGCAGTGAAAGGTGTATGGCAACCTTTTGGAGAGATAAGTACCACGCCGATACCGTTCCCAAGTGTGTTGGAGTCGCCATCAAAGTACAGAGTCCATCGGGATCCTTGTTCAGGTCCGTCATACAGGCTGTTTTCTTCAATGTTGCTCAAAGTCATGATATCCTCGTCGGGAAAGTCGAACCTCATGGATTGATAATCTTCGACATCTTGATGAGCCAGATGATCGGCTAGTACACTCCCCTTTATAGCTTTTTGGGTTGTGTACTGTATATCATATTCGGTGAGGATCATCTGCCATCTAGCGATTCTTCTGGGTAGAGCAGGCTTCTCGAAGATGTACTTGATCGGATCCATTTTAGAAATCAGTAGAGTGGTATGTGTCAACATATACTGCCTTAGCCGGCGAGCAGCCCATACTAAAGTGCAACAAGTTTTCTCGAGCAGTGAGTAGCGCGAGTCTCACAGTCGGTAAACTTTTTGCTAAGGTAATAAATGACATGCTCTTTTCGGCCAGACTCGTCATGTTGGCCCAGTACGCACCCTATTGAATTATCTAAGACAGTCAGATACATGATTAAAGGTCTTCCTTCGACGGGTGGCATTAAGATAGGAGGTTCCAGCAAATACTCCTTGATTTTATCGAAAGCAACTTGACAGTCATCATTCCATTCAACTACCTGGTCTTTCTTTAACAGCTTGAAGATTGGCTCACAGGTAGATGTTAGGTGAGAAATGAATCTTGCAATGTAGTTTAAGCGTTCTAAGAAACCTCTAACCTCCTTCTCAGTGCGAGGGGCAAGCATTTCTTGTATGGCTTTGACTTTGGCAGGATCGACCTCAATGCCTTTGTTGCTGACGATAAATCCCAAGAGTTTATTGGACCTGACTCCGAAAGTGCACTTGCTAGGGTTCAGTCTGAGCTTGTATTCCTTTAACCTGACAAACAGCTTTTGCAGATGGTCGAGGTGTTCTTCTTCTGTTTGTGAACATGCTATCATGTCGTCTACGTAGACTTCGATCTCATGATGTATCATGTCATGAAACAAAGCTACCATGGCTCGCTGATAGGTTGCCCCGGCATTCTTCAGTCCGAATGGCATCACTTTATAGCAAAAGGTACCCCACTGCGTAACAAAAGTAGTCTTTTCCATGTCTTCGGGGGCCATTTTGATCTGGTTGTGCCCTGAAAATCCGTCCATGAAAGAGAATACCTTGTGTTGAGCTGTGTTGTCAACCAAGATGTCAATGTGTGGCAGTGGAAAGTCATCTTTAGGTCTAGCCCTGTTTAAATCTCTGTAGTCCACACACATTCTGACTTTTCCGCCCTTCTTAGGCACGTGCACAATGTTAGCAACCCATTGTGGATAGGAAGTAACAACAAGAAAGCTAGCATTGAACTGCTTCATCACTTCAGCTTTGATCTTTTCAGACATATTGGGCCTCATTCGGTGGACTTTCTGCTTGATTAGTGCACAGTCTTCTCTTGTAGGGAGACGGTGAACCACAATATTTGTATCTAGTCCCGACATGTCTTCATAGGACCAGGCGAAGATCTCAACATATTTATTCAACAGCTGAACTAAGCGCTCTTTGACATTTGGCTCTAGGTTGGCACCCACTTTAACCTCCTTTCTGTCTTCGGAAGTACCCAAATTGATAGTCTTTAACAACTCCTCATGGGGCAGAATAGCCCTTTCTTCCTGATGCAAAAGTCTAGCCAACTCTCCAGGCACTTCACAGTCTTCATCACCTTCGTATTCGGCATGATTGACCAGATCTTCAGAGTCACTGAAGGCCATAGCAGAATTGTTACCCATGGAATCCGGAGTGGATGGGTACCTGCATTTTGTGAGTGTGGGTGTGTGTAAGGGATAACCACCTTTAAACAAAATAAAATGTAAAAAGAAAGAAAATGAACACAAAAGTTTATAGATGAAAACATCCAAGATTCATTAAAAATGGCATATGAAAATGAAGAATCAAAACCCTTACAAATGGACCTATATGCCCCGGGTAAGGCATAAGGCACAACGTGTACGAATTGTTTAAAAGTTATTACAGACCAAACAGGAAATGTTCAAAAGATAAATTACTGATTGATGAAAGTAATGGGAACAAAGTCTTTTGCCTCCCAGTTGTTCAGTCCTCCTTCAATGGTTGGAAAGATCCAGTCTTCAAAATTGCTTTCTTCTTCATCATCCTCTAAAGCATGAACTCCATGATGAGTGATTTTCAAAGGTGGTCCTCCAGCTCGGGAGTGACGCACAAGTTTATGACTAGCAGCAGTGAAACCCAAACCGAACTTATCTGTTTTGTAAGGAAAATCTGGCAGTTGACCCCACACTGTACTTCCTCCTTCCTTGATCACAGCCTCCGCATCTTTAAGGGATGACATCCGAGACACAGGCTTGGTAATGATGGGAACATCAGTCATTGTCTTGGCTACTGCAACTTTAGGAGAAACCTCTTCAAAGTGTTGGAAAGGTGTTTCTATGAATTCACCATCTAACTCCACGTAGCGGAAAGAGTTAAGGTGGCTTATCATATACTCCTCCTCACCATGAACTGTTATGATTTTACCCTGGACTGGATATTTTAGCATTTGGTGTAGAGAAGAAGTGACTGCCCCAGCGTTGTGGATCCATGGCCTTCCTAACAAGCCTGAATATGAAGGATGGATGTCCATCACATAAAAAGTAGAGTTGAAAACTTCCGTACCCACTTTAATTGGGATGTCCACTTCTCCGTGAACCATCCGCTTAGAACCGTCAAAGGCTCTAACAATGATATTACTGGGCTTTAAGCTCAAACCTTCACAGTCTAGTCTGTCCAACTCTTTCTTTGGTAGAATGTTTAAAGATGAACCGGTATCAACCAGGACGTGAGCAAGTGTGGTCCCTCTGCACTCTACCGAAACATGCAGCACATCATTATGCTTTCTTCCCTTAGATGTTAGGTCGGCATCAGAGAAACCAAGACCATTGTCGGCTGTAAGGCTAGATACACACTCTTGAAACTGATCCACGGAAGTTTCTTGAGGCACGTGCACCGTCTTTAGGAATTTGATCAAGGCTTTGGCATGAGCTTCGGAGCAGAGCAATAGAGCCAGCATAGAGATTTTTGAAGGGGTTTGCCCCAGCTGCTCTACGACATCATAATCGCTCTTCTTAATTATCTTTAAAATCTCCTCCATCTCCTTTTGGGTGGTCTCGGGGATAACCAAAGTCCAAGCCCTCGTCCTGAAGGGCGCTTCTTGGGTCCCCTTATCTTTATCAGCAATAACAGCAGAGGGTATAGCTTCAGGAGCAATAATTTCTTCAATCACTGGACTTCGCACAGATATCTTGACATGCACAGGAGCACTTGAGGGTCCGAAGACTGCCCTTAGAGGAGAAATATTCGGAGAGAAGATTCTTCCGCTACGAGTGATCTTACTTGTCCCCGAAATATTTCCTATGTCAGGAGTTTCGTCATTGGAACTTTATTCAACTGATTCGATCTTCTTAACACCATGGTAGAAGATCTCTCCTCAATAATTCCACGGTATTGTCTTGTTGGACTTATATGGGATAGGCCCCGACATAGTAATCTTTAGTGGTACAAACTTTGGATCAAGTGTAATCTTAACAGGACTTTTGGAGACCTTGGAAAGATTGTCGGAAATGGTGATTATAGCAACATCATTGATTGGAGTAACAGGAGTAACATGAGTCTTCTTGAAGAGGATTTCTTGAGTATCCATCAGGCGTTGGATGCCTGACTTCAATAGAGGACAGTCGTATTGCAGGGTCGAACAAAGGTAACAATCTTTTTCACAGCCTGGAAAAATCCCGACTTTCAACAGATTCATCTTGATCATTGGCAACAGAGTCATTAAGTCATCAACAGCAGTAACATGAAGATCTTCCACAATAGCATGAACATTATGACCATGTTTTGGCATAGGAGCGAATATCACATTAGGTTTTTCGGGGGCATTAAACTACACCTCCTTGGCATCTATTAAATCCTGGATCTTGTTTTTAAGGGCCCAACAGTTGTTGGTGTCATGCCCCACACTATCCGAATGATATGCACATTTTGCATTTGAATGATAATAGGGAGAAGAGGTATTTGGGTTTTTTGGCGCCTCCTTCAAGTTGGTAAGGTTTAACTTTAACAGATGAGGGAGAACCTATACAAGTGTCATATTGATCCGGGTGAACTGCCATTGTGGCCTTTCTACCCTTTGCTGGTTAGCTCTGGGTTGACTGCTTCGAGATTGATTGGCTGAGGAGTTCTGGATCATCACAGCCCCCACCGCTGGTCGGAGCTCCATTCTTCCTTGATTTCTCTGGGTATAAACAGCAGAAAATTCCTTCTTAGCTGGGAAGGTCTTCTTGATAGCAGTGGAAGTAGAGGTATCCTTCTGAATTTTACCACTCTTAATGCCAGCTTCGACTCTTTCACCCGTCAGAATTAATTCGGTGAACCCTACATATGAGCTCCCGATCAAGTGATTAAATAATGGACCTGACAGGGTCCCCAAAAACATATCAACCAGCTCTCTTTCAGACAATGGTGGCTGCACCCTTCCAGCCAAATCCCGCCACTTCTGGGCATATTACTTAAAGCCTTCATTAGAGACCATACCCATACTCTATAATTGAGTACGAGTAGGCGCTAAATCTGCGTTATATTGGTATTGTCGATATAAAGCAGCAGACAAATCCTCCCAGTTATGAACATCAGATCTCTCAAGTTGATAGAACCAGTCCAATTACGTACCCGATAAACTATCTTGAAAAAAGTGGACCCATAGATCCTTATCAGAAGAGTGAGGTTGGATCTTTCTGACGTAGGACCGCAGATGCATCTTCGGACAGGACAAACCGTCGTATTTAGAAAATGTAGGTACTTTGAACTTGGGGGAATGACGATCCCAGCAACCAACCCTAGTTCTTCGAAATCCAGCCCAGGTACTCTTTGTACCTCCATGGTTGCCAGCCGATCTTCCAGATTTTTATACTTATCGTCCGCAGGAGGGTACTTCTGCTCAAAGTAGTCTTCATCTTCTTCCTCTTATTCTTCTTCGGCCTCAGATTCGAAAGGTACCGCAGCTCCTTTTCCTTTGCCCACCCCTTCATCAGACGTTGAGGGGAAATCCAGAACTCTCCTAGCTTGGTTCTCAAATCTTCTTCCCATAGTGGCCACACCAATTCTTTTCTTTTTCCTTTTCCTTCTCTAACAGTTCTTTAAGGTCCTCTTGACCCTTTGCCAAGGTCATGAGGAGTTGCTGGAACTGGGAATTCTGTGCTTGTAGATATTTGACCGTCTGCTCTATATCCATCTTGCTGAAATAAACAGCACAAAGATAAGGGAACCTGGTGTGAAGACCTGTTTATGCATATGATGAATGATATGTATTCATGTAATGCATTCAAGGATTTAGAAATTCAAAGTTGTTGCAAACAAAAAGAACATACGTCATATTAATAAGAAGAAATTTGTTAGTACATAAATGCCCCATGGGCAAAATATTACAAAATTCTTAATGTAAAAAGACGTTGTGCATCCTCTTTGGTGCGATGTAAGTGTTGAGATTCTGCTCTTCGTGGAGTTGACGGGTAAGTTCCAAGACCTTCTTCTCACTGGAGTAGAAGCTGGCTTCAAAAGTATTTCGCTCTTCCTTGAGCTGTATCCAACTCTTTTGCAAATCTTCCAATGATGTTGGCATGTCAGGATGCAGGAGGGTGTATGGAACCTCTCCTTCCATAACAGGCTCTTTGATCATAGGAAGAATGTGGGGGTAAGGCATCATAAGACTCTGGGCGCGGGTTCGTACCCACTTGAGGTAAGGCTCAAGGGGGATGGAATTCTTGTGTCCCAGTGTCTTACTGTCCACTTTGTTGGGCATCCTCCAAGCTCGGATAAACCTTTGTCAAAGTCCTTGAGCGTCGTTGTCGAAGTTAAAAACCAAGTCTAGAATCAGCATGTCATGAGGGCCATCCCTTCGGGCGTACCCAAATTGTCTCAGAGCTAAACAGGGGTTGTAGGTAATGCCTCCCCTAATGCCAAGTAGTGGGACATTAGGGAATTCCCCACAATGATCAATGATGATGACATTTTCTCTGGACCGAGAACACCAATGAACATCAGAATGTGTGAGAGTCGTCAATCGTTGCGACCACCTCAAACCTTGTTCATTCTTTAAGACTGACTGGGGGAGGTGAGAAATAAACCACCTTGCTAGAAGAGGAGTACAACACATGAGAACACCTCTTTTCCTCATTGTTCGTGTGTAAAATGAGTGTAAGATGTCCCCAAACAATGTAGGCACAGGATTCCGAGATATGAAAATCTTGATAGCATTCACATCTATAAGCTGATCAGGGTTTGGGAACAAGACCAACCCATAGATGAGAAGTGCTACAATCTCCTCAAAAGCTTGCAGATCTAGAGAATTCCAGCAGTCTTGTGCCTTCTCAAACAGAAACTTTGCCAAGAAACCATTGATACCACTTCTGGTTTCCTAATGACCTTTGATATCAGATGGTTGCAAGTGCAAGGCTTGAGCAACATCTTCAGGCTTTGGTTCTCTTTCCGTACCGTTGTAGGGTAGTTGATGGAGAATAGGAATCCTCAGGAGTTGAGAAAATTCCTCCAAAGTAGGCACTAGTTGGTAATTAGGAAATGTGAAGCAATGGTGTAGGGGGTCAAAGAACTGGAAGAGAACTTTCACCATGTCTTCTTCAATGTTGGAGTTGACCAATTTGAGAAGTCTACCATGTCTTTCACTAAAGAGAGAATTCTCTGGAATCTTGGAAGTAAGCTCTTTGAGTTGAGGAGGGATTCTCACAAGGTTGACCTGAATTATTTTCCTGCGAAGTGATTCCATAACATACAAAATAGGAACAAAGATGAAGATCCAAACCCTTGAAATGGTTAGTGGATGCATATGATGCTTTATGATGTTCATGATGTATGCACAAGTATATGTACAAGCAAGTCACACAAGATCCTAGTTTCAGGCTTGCATGGGGTTTCATAGGTAAGTACCCTCTTGAAGTTAGTTGGCTCAACCTGTCCTATAAATAGTAATTGGGTTCTAAGGAGCTCAATATCACTGGATTATTTTCTGTGTTCATTGTTTCAGTTTAGCCACTTAACTGGCGACTGAAATATTCCAAGAAAACAACCCTCAATGAGTGTAGTACCGAGTATCTACCAACTTTAGACTGCACCAAATCCGGTCATCTCACTATCCCTAAAAAAGGCCAAGATGGTCAAGTAAAGGTTCTAAGAGTTCATTAGTGCTTCATGACATCACTCAGCGTCCCCGTATTCTATTTGATTGACTCAAAGGCTACCGGTACCCATAAATATGTCGCACTAATATAGCTATTTCTTCAACCATGTCGGTATACCCCGCACAGTTTCCACAACGTATTGCTATTTACCTATGAATGTTTCCTAAATCCGGGTAGAGGATTTCAAGCCCGAACAATAGAATCAATTGTAAAGCAAACAAAGCAAACAAAGTAAGCATGTAAAGGGTGATCTAAACCCTAAGGTTACTCCACTTTCAAATATTCCCCAGTAGAGTCGCCAGTTCTGTGATATGGTGGGAGAACTGACTTGAGGTTTTGCGTTTGTGTTTACAAATGTTTCGGTTTAGCAAGAGTCGCCATCGACTTTTTATTTTATCCTAAGGAAAGGTCAAAAAGCACAAGAAAGACCTTTGAGATGTTTTCTTGGGTTCGGGGAGTAGATTATGAAAAGGGAAGGTGCAAGCACCCTTTTCATCCATGGTTATCCATGGGCTCTTAGTTACTTGTTTAGATCACTTGCTTTTGCTTTTCAATTGTTTGAAATGGTGCTTTGTGTGTGGTTTTGAAAGATGTTTTGAAAAGAGGCCATCGTTGTGGCAACCTTTGTAATGATTCTTGTTTGAATGTATACAAAGGTGTTTTTGTCTTTTGAAAAGATTTTTCAATGTTTTGAAAGTTTGATTTGGGAAATGTTTTGAAATTGTGTTGTGAAGTGTGTTTGAAAATAGCAAGGATGTTTTGCAAGTTTTGATCAAGTAACTAAGAGTTGTCTACCCTATTTTACTCAAAGGTATTTCCTACACATTTTTAACCCTTTGGACAATGTTGTTTTACCATTGCATTTGGTAAACAACCTTGTATTAGGATGTTAAACGAGACAGTCGCGAGTCATCGTATTGACCATGATAGCAATATTGCCAAGTATCTTTAGCAAATTTTTGAGGGACTAGATCATTTTATATAGGAAACCAAGATAGCGTCATCAAGGGACTATGATCTTTTGTTTTGTTTTTGTTTTGCCAAAGTACTTAACATGCATAAAATGGCCAATTTTAAAGGCAACAAGTGGATGAAACCCTAGGGGTGTTATGTGTGCATTGTGTTGTCATTTTACATGCTTTTTGTCTTTGTATTAGTCAAGCTATTTGTTTGATTTTGGATTTTTGCATACAAACCCTAATCTCTAATCATGGCATAATTGAAAGCATAAATGCGTAAAATAAATGTACACTATTACAACATTTGATATGGGGAAAGGGATACAATTTTTGAATGGGGGATATTTGCAAGAAAATATAACCCTAATATTTACTATTACATCCAAATTGAACAATTGATACAAATAATAAATGAACAATATTTAAATGATCAATTAAACAAATATGCAAAATATTATGAATATGCAAAAAAATGTTTTGTTTATTCTTATGTATGTACAAATATTTAATGTAAAAAGAAAGAAATAAAAAGATTATTTTTATTTTATTAATTAAGGGTAAAAAACCCTAATTTTCTTTAAGAAAGTATATTTATTAATATTATCTATTTATGCACAATAAGAATAAAAATATATTCAAGTGTAAAAAATATATTAAAAAAGAAAAAAGGTATTATTTTTAGTAAGGGTGGAAACCCTAGTTTTTTATTTTAAGATAATATATATTATATTAATTATTTTATATACAAAAAATAAAATTATAAATATACACAAATATTTAGATAAATAATAATATATGAGAAAAAATATTATTTTATAGGTATAAATGATAAAAGAATAAATATATAATTTCTATAATGTTTATAAGTTTTTTTATTAAATAAAACAAAAGTATATACTACTTAATAATTATTTTCATGTCTATAAAAATACTAAAATAATAAAAATAAATGTGAAAATTTATGAAAATATTTTTGGGTATTTTTATGTTTGGAAAATATAAAATAAAATCAAAAATGATAAATAAATACAAAAATATAAAAATGTAAAGAAATTGGGCCAGGGGGGTGTATTCAGTAAAAGGGGGGTGTCAAAAACAAAAAGCCAAAGCCCAACCCAAAGCCAGACTTCATCTTCAACCTTCGTTCTCAAGAACGCGCGCGCCCTGCACACAATGCCAGATCCTGCATACGTGCTCTAATGCAAAAACACATAACATCAAAGTTGTAGCATTTTTCAAGACGAATTCAACCATATAAGAAACTTGTCCTAACTCTCAAAGACCAGAGAGAATTTCTCTGGCCCTAAATCCTTACCTAATTTTTTCAGGAAGTTCATGGACCAAATTCTCTTAGCATGCTTAACTAAAATGAAAAATGAGCATATGTACAGCTTCATGGATATGAATACTACATTTCTTATTCACAAACCTAAGCCTAATTATTCCTAAATAGAGAGATAGGAAGTTGACAAAAACCTGTTTCAGTTGACTTCGTGTATGGAAATGTGGAGCTTTTCAGTGAGGCCTGAGATGTTTGGGAGCTTGCTTGAACTTCCCCTGACCTTGCCCAATGCCTAGCTTGCCTCGAATATGCTTGAACAAGCCTGTAGAACTCAACTTGCACAAGCTGAAATAAAAAATGGAAAACCTTGTAAATGGAGTTACAGTCAGTGTTTAAGAGTTGGGATAGCTTGGATGGGTTATGTGGAATGTGTTTGAACCAGTTTGAGGCAAAATGCACGAGGGATTTGTGCTATGGAAATCAAACTGCAGGGAGTTCCCTGTTTTGCCAAATGAAGATGATTTTGTGCTATGGGAGGTTTGAGGGCTCAAAGACTCGTGTTTCTGGCTCAAGGGGATGTGAGAAACTTGTCTCAAGTGCTTACAAAGGTTGGTTTTCTCAGATGTGTAAGTTGTGTTGTGTTTTACAAGTTTCTTGTATATGAGGCAAAAGTGGACAAGTGATGCAAAGCAGGCCTGTACAGGCTATCTATCAGCTTGCACACTATACTCTTGGCCCCTCAAGTTGGTGGATTTTATTTGCTGCACAAGATATGGCTCAATGCTCAAGGATACAATTTTGACATAAAGCAAGATTTAAGCAAAAATGGTAATGTTGCCTTTTCTATTTAAGGATTAATCTTGTGTGCAATCCTCTTATGACCAAAACAAAACATTAGACCAATGGATTTGCATTTAATTATTGAGTATGGAAGGGTTTTGAGACCTGTAATCAAGTACAAAGCAAGCTGATTAGAGTTTGCAATTTGTATCAATATGAACATGCCATGGATGAAAAGTGAGTTTTTGCCAACTTCAAGCCTTCGATTCTTCCTAACCACAAATGAGTTTGGAGAGTTCTTGGACATTTTGGAAAGATTGAAACATGCTCTACAATACATATTTGAAATGCAATTTGATATTCCAAGTGGAACTATGTGAAAAATTGCCATGAAGATAGGCCAAAATCCTGCCTAAGCTAGGACAAAATTTCACTAAGTTAAAAGTTTCATGGACCCTTGTTCCAAAAATCATAACTTTAGATCCAAGCTTCTTTTGGGAAAATTTGTGAATCAAAGTTGTAAAATTTGTGGAGGACTACAACTTTCATGTTGGAAGTTTTATTTGAATCCAATTGCATCATGGTGAAAATGTTGGGCAAAGTTGGGAAAAATTAAGAAAATTTTATAACTTAGAAAAATTCTAAGTTATGAAAATTTTCAATTTTAAACCCTAATTTACAAAATTGGGTTTCTTGATGAACAAGTTTCATATTTTGACACATCTTGATGAAAAATGACCCTTGGCACTTGATTTTGACCAAAAAGTCAAAGTTTGACTTTTCAGTGTACAGTCAAATTTTGATCAGTTGACTGAAAAATTCATCTGTCAATCCAATGCATTTGAGATCTTTGGAACCTTGTGAATAGGTAAAGATGATGCCATTGAGCCCTTGAGTCCATGATTGAACCCAATTTTCCATTGGCTAGGTGAAAAATCAGAAATTGCCCTTGTACAGTCAAAACCCTAAAATGACCATTTTACCCTTTTGATGATCTGATCAAATTTCTTGAGGAGTTATGGTCCAAACTTTATCAAGTGGTTCATGTGAGTCTATAATGTTGATGTGGATCAAAAATCATGAGGTTTGATTGTAAATTGGCCATAGTTGACATTTTCCCCAATACAACTGATTTCTAGGTCAACTGTCCAATTGACTGGGCAAACATTTGATTCAAGGCTTGAAACTTGGTATGGACAATATTATGAGTCCAAAATGAAGTATGAAAGTCACTTTGAGCATTGAAAGTCCAAAAATCTCTGTGCAAACTCAAACCCTAATTTAGGTCATCAGTGCAAGGAGATGTCTCGAGCAGAGCAAAACCCTATTCCTGTCTGGAGTTCAAAGAGTCTGGTGAGGGGAAATCTTGATAAAATGAGAGAGAAAATTTTTAGGTACAACACCAGCTGATCAAGATGTTATGACATCTTGTTTAACATTAGGCTGCAATACATGTTCTTCCAAACTAGATCATGTTGATATAATTGTTGTAAACTATTTGTTTTACAAAAATTGTTGCCAACCATAAAATCACAGACCTAACAAGTAAAATTGTGCAGAAAAGTAAATTCCAGAAACTTAAAGAACACAATCAATTGTTAACCCAATTCGGTGAAACTCACCTACATTTTGGGGCTACCAATCCAGGAAGGAAATCCACTATTAGTAGTATCAATTTGAAGCCTAAAAAAATCCTAATTTACAACTTCTAAGTTAATCCCTAGCCATTACAACTTCTACCTAAGAACCTACTAGATATGAGAACCCCTCTCACTGCACTGATATAAAACAATTCCAATCCCAAGGAATATCTCAAGAAACCAAAAATAAGATTATACTTCCAATACAAAAATACTTAGTTTTTCTTAAAAGCTTAACTAAGAACAATACTCAACTCTTTGCTTAAAAGCTTAGAGGAGAAATATAACTTGATAAACAAGTAACAATAAGTCAAACTCAATGCATCAAAAGATACACGAGGATGTAAAAAACACACGTTAAACTAAGGACCTCTCAAACCCTAAACCCTTATTTTTGCACACTCGATTTACAAAAAGAATGCTTAAAAACTAGGTCTTGGACGTCCCCTTAAATATATCTTGTAGCGGGCTTGGACTCTTCAATCAAATCCATTACCAGTTCCAAATCCCCGCAGTATCTTCTCCATAAAAATAGAAACAAATATCATAAATGTTTCCTAAAACGTCTCAAGATCCTTTTTATGAAACTAATCAAATATGTACTTGTTCCTAAAAAATCCTTAATTTCCTGCGTCTGTATGAGTACTAGAATCTTCCAAAAACTCATATTTTCAAATCAAATCTTCAAGGATACATACCAACTGTACTATCATGATGTTCTTGTATAACATGTTACGACACCAATCAGAACATTTATCAAATAAAATCCAGCAGACTCTGCAGTACCAGCTGGTCAAGATGTTATGACATCTTGCTCAATATTAGGCTGCAATACATGTTTTCCAAATGAAACATGTTTTGATCAAATTTCTGCCAACTACTTATTTTACCAAAAGTGTTTCCAACCATAAAATTACATACCTAACAATCTCCCCTTTTGGCAAATTTTGGATAAAATAACCTTTGCACAATAACCCTAGAGAGAGGAATAAAACCGCAAACACAAGTTACATGAATACATGTAAACTCTATAAAAAACAACACAATTAAAAAGCTTGTACAATTAGACAGGTCTATTACTCCCCATGCCATAAACAATCAATCCTCCCACTCAAGGGAAAATCCAAATCTCCAAAAAATAAACCAAACCTGAACACCAAAGGTTCACACATCAGAGGCACATGCAGCAGAAGAAAATATGCCTCACAAATAACACCACGACCATAGTATCTACTGTAGCACAACCGGGCATAACAACCTATCATGCCCCCTGAATAGTTGCATTCTATAAGCAACCATAAATACTATTTTCCCTTAGCAGTAGCACAGTCCTATCACAATTCTAAATCAACATATCAAGACGTGTGATGTAACATTAGGACACAAAACACAACCAACACTTTAATCCTCCTTTTTAGTCAAAATATTGACAAAAACTGGAGTAAATGTAAAGAAGTTCGAAACACACATATTGCACACCAGTAATACCATAGATGGAAGCACAAAAATAAAATGGAACACACACACTCTTGGTCAGCTTCAGGTGGTTTTCCACCTCTTTCCTCTGTCAAAGAGCCTTTTGCATTCCTTGTTGTTATACCCAACCCCACAGTCTTGCAGTACACCTTCCTTCCATACCTTCTCAATAGCAATTTGTCCATGCATGTCATGCCTCATAGTATAGAGGAAATATGCAGTATTAGTTGCATTCCTCCATATCTGTAATTTCTATTGAGAATTTTGTATTCTTAAATGCTTTGACACGGATCTTTTAAGACTTTAAAAGTATATGATTTTTCTCTAAGAAAAATCATCTAAGTATATCCAAAAAAGTCATCTACAACCATAAAGACATACCTTTTTCCTCTTAGGTTGTATATCTGTAATGGTCCCATTACATCCATATGAAGAAGTTCTAACACTTTGGAAGTAGTTTGATGTTGCAAGATTGGGTGTGACATCATGATTTGATTTTTACTTGCACACTTATCACATACTTTTCCTTCTTCAATCTTGAGCTCTTGCATATCTCTTATGGCTCCTTCAGATATGACTTCATTCATTCTTTTGAAATGAAGATGTCGAAGTTTCTGGTGCAATAACTTCACTTCATCCTCATTGGTTGTTAAACATGAGGAATAGTAAGAAATTATTTGAGATTCCCACAAATAGCAGTTGTCTTTGGAACTTATGCCTTTCGTAATTATGGAACGCGTAATATCAAAAGTCAACATCGATGTCTTAACAACACACAATGTCACAACAAATGTTATAACATCTGATGACAAACCAGCAAACAAGATAACAACGACGCATAATTATAATTTTCAAAAGGTAAAGAAACACACATAATTATTAACCCAGTTCAGTGCAAACTCACCTACTCTGGGGGCTACCAGGCCAGGAAGGAAATCCACTATTAGTAGTATTAGTTTAAAGTCTAAACCGTCCCAACTTACAACTTCTCTCCTAATCCATACCCAATGAAACTTCTACCTAGGCACCTCCTAGATATGAGAAATTTCCATCTCACCTCCAATCACTGCAGTGATAAAAATCCACTCCCAGTACCAGGGAATGTATCAAAAAACCAAAAAAGGAATAACACATTTCCAAATTAGAAATGCTTAGTTTGCTTAAAATCTTCACTAAGAACAATACTCAACTCGTGTCTATGGGCTTTGAGTGAGAATAATAACTTGACAAGAAAGTAACAATCAATCAACTAAAATGTATCAGAGATACACGAGGATGTATAATAATAACCAGAAAATCCCTTGAACAACCCTTAAACCCAAAACTAAGAAAATTCGGCTTCCCCTTATTTTTACAAAGTTCTTCAAAGATATTTGGTTTATATAGTTTGTTTAAATACTCTTCAACAATCCTTGGGCCTTGAATCTTCGCCCAAATATTCCTTGTTGTCCATACTGAGAGGTGCATCAATCTGTGCAGAAAAACCTCCATGAATCTTGGAACACAATACACGATTTCCTTATTTGTCTCAAAGTCCCCTTTTGGCAACGCGTATACAACTGGAGATAAATCAAAGTGTTTGATATTTAAAAACATTGACCTGCGAATAACTGAGATATATCCAAAAGGAATCTCAGAAAATCAAATCAAATCTTGTCAAGAAATAAAATAGCAACTCCTGTTGTACCAGACCAAGATGTCATGACATTTGTCTTTGACATCTGGTTAAAGACACATAACAACTAAACTATTATGATAGTTGATGCATATGATATAACATCTTGCACACCATCAGTAGAACCATGTTTTAGAAAAATTGTTGCTAATCCTAAAACCATGGAACTAACAGTCTCCCCCTTTGGAAAATTTTGGCTAAAACAACCAAAGAACAATTATTCCAGAGAGAGGAATAAAACCACAAAAAAATAAGCTACATCATAAAGATATATATCAGAGTTACAACAACTACACATACAGACAGGTCAACACTCCCCTTGTCCCATATAATAGGTTCTCCCCCTCAAGGAGAAACCCACATTAAAAGATAAATTTTTAACATCAAAATTCTCAGCACACATAGCTACATTAGTAGTAGCTGCAGAAGCACAAACACAAGTTAAGCATTACTACCATTCTCCCCCTAAATAGTTGCATGAGCAACCACACACATAACTACTCTTCAAATAAAATTATCACACAATCCTATCATATTCTAAATTAACATGTCAATACATGTGATGTAACATTAGGACACAATACTTTACTCCCCATTTTTAGCCAAAATATTGACCAAAAGAAACAGAGTAAGTATACACAAGAAAACACAAATTGCAAAAGCACATATATTGCACCCAAACAATAAATAAAATATGGAAGCACAAATGGAAACAAAACTAAACACAAATGTAAATAAACAAGGATTGTTAAGAAGTACACCATAATGGCACGAAGTTCCTTACAAAAATGGGTCACAAACCCTTACAAAATGTTATTAAAACATACAATCAAACAACATGTCTAAGCAACACCTAAACCATCGGTGTTTCTAGTTGTTTCTTCCTTTTCACTGCTTCCTTCAGTTGCCACATTTTGTCCCGTTTCTTTCTTATTAGTAACATTATTTTCGGCCTCCAAATCTCTAATGAGGTTTTCAAATCTGGTCTTTCTTGCAGTGCACCTCTTGATGATTTCGTCCAAATCCTTACAAGTATCATTGAGTTCAGAAATGGTTCCTTCTTTTGAGGCATGGCCAATATCATCCTTGACAGATGTTGTAGCCATGTCCTGAACATGTGACTCTAAAAAAAGTTTGGAGTGCAAGGATAAGGGAGGCTTTCCTCTGCTTTCCTTATCTGAATCTTTCAAGATCACATGGTGCTGATTCAGAATTATGCCATAAATGAGGATGAGAAAGGCTATTGGAATTTTCACAGCATAGGAAATAGCATGCCTGATGGTCTGCTCAAATACATAGTTTCCAAAATCAAATTTTGTTTTTGATCCAACTATATAAATTAATTTTCCTAAACCTATAGTTATTTAGGAGGTGTGTATTGTAGGCACCCAATTAATAGCTCTGATCCTATTTAACATAACATATTTGACACTTAAACTACTCACTGGGAGCTTATCATCCTTTGGCCAATAAGGAACCTTTCTTGATGTGATTTCTTTGCATACAATATCATCAGTAACCTTCACTTTTCTCTGCTCACTTTCATTCCTTTTCATAAATCTGTTGATGATCTTAGGAGAGAACTCCACACACTTTCCTCTAACAAACACCTTTCTATATTTCCTATTATTTCTATCATCACAGTCTTTAGGAATGTTTACAATGAACTCTCTTACAAGTGTCTCATAGCATTTTCCCAATCTTGTTATAGTTTTGATTAAGTCAACATCCTCAATTAGGCTGATTACTTCCTTATATTAAAAAACATCTTTGCTTAATTCTCTTTCTAAGGATACCCTTATTTGACATACAAATTTCCATTTATCTTAAAATTCAAGTGAATGAAAAGAAATATTATCAAGTTCCACTTCAGGAATGTTGAGTGGAAACTTCTTTCTTCTTACAAACTCTCTAGCAGATGAAGTAATGTATTGAGTATTTGTTCCCACATCTTCTTCATATTTTGAAAAACCAGAAGGAGATTCCTTTCTTTTCAGAGACTTTTTTTGAACTAGAGGAATATCTACTTTACTCCATTTCTTTTCAGGGACAGTGAAAGGTGACCTCTTGAAATACTCCTGAGGATCACTAGGAACTTAAAAAGCTTTTCCTTTATTCATTCTCTTTTCTACTCCTGGATTGGATTCTTTAACCATTGATCCATCATTAGTAACAGAATCATCAATGATCACAACATCAGTCTTTTGATTCTTGTTTAAACCCTTGTCTTCCACTTCTTTGTCAGTATAGGTCTCATCTCATTTCTTATGACCTTTCTTATCTTCAACTGAGGCCCCTTTTTGAATTTAATTGAAACAGATGGAGAAGTCAGTTTCTTTTCCATATTACTGTGGGGAAGAACCTTGTTGAGCCAAGGATGTTCTAACATTAAGCACATCACTAGGGTTAATGCTTAAGGTTTTTGCAATCATCATCCTCATTCTTTCATCAATAGAGATAGTTTCAGATGAACTAGCATTTTCCTTGGGATCCGCCACTGTATCCTTCTTGCTAGAGTGAGGTTCTTTTATAACATTATTTATTTTAGCCCTTTTAACATCATTAGTCTCCTCAGGAACATAAGAATAAGGTTTTCTTACTCTGGAAGGTGCTCCCGTTCTGACAGAAATTGTCTTGGTCCTTATCATTTTTGGAGGGTCTGGAAGAATTGTGGTGAGGGGAACAACATTGAGTGGCACATCATAGAGAGATTCCAGGAATTCCTCTCTAGAACTAAGATTATCATGACTTATCATTTGGAGATTTGACTGGCTTTGGGATGATTGAGAAAATAGCATGAAGAAGAGGATTATATGAGGAATGAACTTGCATCATTAGTTGGAGAAAATAATATCCTTTATATTGAATTAAACCTAAGAAGCAGTTTAAATTTTGTGACCGTTGGATCTAGATATCCTTGAGATCATATAATGTTGTCAAGACATTTTTTGGGACACTGAGTTCTTTATACTTTTGACGCTTCTAGTTCCTTAGGTAACTTTGATTTTACTTTCTTTGGCCCTAAAACTCTCTAGAACCTTATCACACTATTTGTGCATTTTAATATCAACATTCTTAATCGTTGAACATGAAAACAACATATAACATCTTCATAAGATTTACTCATATAATTTTCATAATTAGTGAGATTACCTTTAACTTTTCTTATCTTCCCGATACTTCCTTTTACATATTCATTCCTAGATTGAGAAGTGTGCTTAGGATATCCATACACTCTAAAGCAGAAGGGTTTTATGTGACCATAATTTCCATAGAAGTCACATATCCAGGGGTGAACATTTACTTTATGTTGGAATTTTTGTCCCTTGACAGGATGTTAAAACATTGAGTCTGACATGACTCTTTACCACTAACATCATGTTTTGTCACAAAAGATTTTCCTTTATCATTCAAGGACTGATAGTTAAAACCTATCCTACTAAAATTTCCGCCTTCTTCATTGATCTTAACAGCCTTATTCGGTTTACTAGGTCCATTTGACATATTTTCGAATTTAGAAGTTAGTAATGCTATCTTATCTTCAAGTTCAGAGTTCATAGCTTGAAGTTCTCCTTTCTCATCCTGGAGTTTAGCCATGGCCCATTTTTAGGCTTCATTTAAATTACACACTTCTTCACTTTTTACAGAGATCTTTGTAGAGACTAATTAGTTCATCATAGGTAATATTTTCATCACAATAATCCATATCTGATTCATACCTTCCAGTCAGAGCTACATTCTTTGCAGCTTCCACACTTTTAACATCACTATCCTTCATGATGTCAGAAGAAATGTTTTGAACTCCAGGTTCTGATCTTATCTTGTTCAATAACTGATTAAATGTTGTTTCAAGAATCATAATTTCTTTTGATAATCCTACGTTAGAGTCAAGAGTACTGGCAATATTCTTGTTCTTTTTCTCAAATCTTTCACTCATCTTCAACTCAAAGATTTGAAGAGATCTAATAAGTTCATACACTTTCATGCTTCTGATGTCTTGATCCTCCTCAATAGCCTTTACCTTTATGTCAAATTTCCTAGGTAAGGACCTAAGAATCTTCCTGACCAGTTTTTCTTCTAATATTTTTTCTCCCAAGAAACTCGATGTATTAGCAACTTCAAGAAGCTTCATATGAAAATCCTGAACAGTCTCATTATCATTCATCTTTAGGTTTTCAAACTTAGAGGTGAGAAGTTAAAGTCTTGACATATTTTAGTTAGATGTACCTTCATGAGTTGTCCTGAGATTTTTCTAAGCAACCTTGGATACATTACATGTTTTAATCAGCCTGAACATATTTTTGTCAACCCCATTGAATAGAGCATTAAAAGCCTTGGAATTTCCAATGGCTTCTTTAACATCATTTTCATCCCACTCCTCTTAAGGTTTTATTATTTCAGTTTCAACCTCATTCCCATCTTTGTCAATAACCTTCACAACATGATGCTTCCATCCTTTCAAAGCAACCTTCCACGCTTGGTTGTCCATAAAGATACCATTCTGACTTTCCACCAGTGATAATTTGAACCATCCAACATAGGTGGTATGTTGTTATATCCTTCTTCTTTCTCCATAATTCCAGAAAAATATCCCTGGAGCTCACCCAATAGACAGAACATGGTGCCTGATTTGATGCCAATTGTAATTCTCGCATGCACAATATCAGAAGTCAAGACTGATGTCTTAACAACACACAATTTCACAACATATGTTATGACATCTGATGAGAGACCAACAAATAGGATAACAAGATGCATAATTATAATTTGCAGAAGGTAAAGAAACACACAGAATTGTTATCCGAGTTTGGTGCAAATTCACCTACTCTAGGGGCAACCAAGCTAGAAAGGAAATCCACTATTAGTAGTATTAGTTCAAAGCCTAAACAATCTCAGTTTACAACTTCTCGCCTAATCCCTACCCAGTGCAACTTCTACCTAGGCACGTCCTTGACATGAGAAATGACCATCTCACCTTCAATCACCGCAGTGATAAAAAACCACTCTCAGTCCTAGGGAATGTCTCAAGAAACCAAAAAAAGGAAAAACACACTTCCAATTTACAAATACTTAGTTTGCTTAAAATATTCACTAAGAATAATACTCAACTCGTGCCTACGAGCTTTGAGTGAGAATAATAACTTGACAAGCAAGTAACAATCAGTCAACTCAAATGTATCAAAGATACATGAGAACGCACAATAATAACAAGAAACTCCCTTGAAGAACCCTCAAACCCAAAACTAAGAAAATTTGGCTTACCCTTATTTTTACAAAGTTCTTAAAAGATATTAGATCTAGGTAGTTTCCGTAAATACTCTTCAACAATCCTTGGTCCTTAAATTTTCGCCTAAATATTCCTTGTAGTCCACACTAAGAGTTGCACCAATCCGTGTAGAAAAATATCCATGAATCTTGGAACACAATACAAGATGTCCTTAATTGTCTCAAAGTCCAATTTTGGCAACCTGTATACACATGGAGGTAAATCAAATTGTTCCAGATTTAAAAATGTTGACCTAGTTGAATAACTGAGATATATCTAAAATAAATCTCAAAAAATCAAATCAAATATTTTCAAAGAATAAAATAACAACTTCTGCTGTACCAGACCAAGATGTCATGACATATGTCTTTGACATCTGGTTAAAGACACATAATAGCTGAATTGCTATAACAGTTTATGCAGGTTCTATAACATCTTGCACACCATTAGTAGAACCATGTTTTAGCAAAATTGTTGAGAATCCTAAAACCATGGAACTGACACTTTTCATTAGAACAACTTCTTTCTCATCTTTGACCAGACATTCTGATTTTTAGAAGTTGACTAACATACCTTGGTCACATAATTGATTAATTCTAATAAGATTAGCAGGTAATTATTTCACAAACAACACACCTTATAAACTAGGACAACCAACACATATCAGCTTACCAACTCCTTTGATTTCTCCTTTAAACCCATCACCAAGTTAGACAGAACCTATGGGATAAGGCTTGAAATCCACCAACATATTATGGACCCCTGTCATATGTCTAGAGAATCCACTATCAAAGTAACAGTCTTCACTAGTTGAGTCTCTCAAGGAAGTATGAGCTATAAGGTTAATATCCCTATTTTCACCACTTCTCTGTTTATTAGCCTTGGAACGAACTGAAGATTTTTTATCTCCATACAGTTTGAAAGAGAAAGGCTTCATATGAGTAGACTCACCATAATAGTGACATATCAAAGTAGATTGAGGTTGATTTAAAGATTCGTCATATTTACCAGGATGTTGTAACATGTGTTTGGACATGTTGATATTTTTCTTCTTTTCAGAAGGAAATAGCTTTTCTTCTAACATTCTTCTCAGTTTATTATCAGATTGATAATGAACTCTGACATCTTCATCCTCTTTCACCATATTTATGGAATCTGTCAGTTTATCAATTTTGGAGTTTAAGCGAGTTACCTCACTTTGTAGATGAGAGACAATATATAAGATCTGGTTCTTCTCATTCTCCAAATCAGCAATGGTCTTCCTTTGTTTTTCCTTTTTATTGAGGATTTTTTCACACCTATCACAAGTATCCTTGTAGGACACATCCAAGTTTTATAAAGATCATTCTCATCACAAGCTTCAACTTCATCAGCCCATCTTCTAGATAGAGCCATCACAAGTTTGGCAGTCTCAAAATTATCTTCATCTTCCGACTTATCATCATCATACCAAGATGCAGTGAAACCCTTTGCTATTTCTTGAGGAAGTTGGGACATTCAGGTCTAATATGACCATACCATTAACATTCATAACATTGAATGCTTCTGCCTTGACTTGACTTCTCTTCTATTCTTGTTTTCTTCTGAGAATCAAGATTGTAACTGATGATATATATGATTTACTTGACATCTAGTCTCTCTGTTCTATCCAATCTCTTCAAAACTCTATTGAATTTCTTCCCTAGTAGCAGAATGGTATTAGACAGACCCTTATCAGTGTCTAGATTAGTTTGACCTTCATCATCTTCAGCATTGGATGCAAAAGCTATGCTTTTGTTCTTTTTCTCACTCTTGTCACTAATAGCCAATTTAAAAGTTTGAAGTGACACAATAAGCTCATCAACTCTCATTATGTTGATATCACGAGCTTCTTAAATAGTTGTAACCTTCTTGTCAAATATCCCAGGTAAGGAGCTAAGAATCTTTCTAACCAGATTTTCTTATGACATCTTTTCTCCCAAGGCACTTGATGCACTAGCATTTTCGAGAATCTTCATCTGATACTCCTGAATTATCTCATCATCACTCATCTTCAAATTATCAAATTTGGTAGTGAGAAGCCGAAGTCTTGAAATATTCACTTTAGAGGTACCTTCATAAGTTGTCTTGAGAATTTCCCAAGCATCCTTAGCTATAATACATGTATGAATTAACCTGAAGACATTCTTGTCTACTCCATTGAACAGAGCATTCAAAGCTTTGGAGTTTCCAATAGCCTCTTTATCACCAACTTCATTCCAATATACTTTTGGTTTTATAGATATTACTTTTTGATCTTTGTCCTTCAAAATAGGATGTTCCCATCTTTTCAAAATATCCTTCCAAGCTTTGTTGTCCATAGATTTTAGAAAAGCTACCATTCTAACCTTCCACCATTTATAATTTGAACCATCCAACATAGGTGGTCTGTTGTTATACCCTCATTCATTCTCCATTGTACCATAAAATTATCTCTTTGGATCTCACCAAATAAACAGAACAGGGTGTCTGCTCTTGATGCCAATTGAAATTTTGGCACTGTAATAACAGAAGTCAAGACTGATGTCTCAACTACACACAATTTTACGACAGATGTTATAACATCATTTGACAGAAAAAAAAACTTGCTAAAAACATAAAGATTGTGAAGAAAAGTAAATTACAGAAACTTAAAGAACACAATCAATTGTTAACCCAAATCAGTGCAATTCACCTATATTTGGGGGCTACCAAGACATAATGGAAATCCACTATTAGTAGTATCAATTTGAAGCCTAAACAATCACAGTTTACAAATTCTCACTTAATCCTTATCTGGTGAAACTTCTACCTAGGAACCTCCTAGATATGAGAACCCCTCTCACTCCCTATCACCATAGTGATATCAAACAATCCCAATCCCAGGGAATGTCTCAAGAAACCAAAAAGAATATTACTCTTCCAATACAAAAATACTTAGTTTTTCTTAAAAGCTTAACTAAGAACAATACTCAACTCTTTACTTAAAAGCTTAGAGGAGAACAATAACTTGATAAACAAGTAACAATCAATCAAACTTAATGCATCAAAAGATACATGAGGGTGTACAAAAACACACAAAAACTAAGGACCTCTCAAACCCTAAACCCTTATTTTTGCACACTTAATTTACAAAAGGAATGCTTAAAAAACTAGGTCTTAGACGTCCCCTTAAATAGACTCTTGTAGTGGGCTTGGAATCTTCAATCAAATCCAATCAACAGCTCCAAATTCTTGTAGAATCTTCTCCGCAAAAATAGAAACAAATCTCATAAATGTTTCCTAAAAAGTCTCAAATATCCTTTTTATGAAACTAATCAAATCCGCACTTTTTCCTAAAAAATGCTTGATTGCCTATGCCTGTATGAGTACTAGAATCTTCCAGAAACTCATATTTTCAAATCAAATCTTCAAGAATACATACTAGTTGTACTGTCAGGATGTTCTGGTGTAACATGTTACAGAATTTGATAGAGCACATGTCAAATAAAGTCGAGCAGACTCTATTATACCAGCTAGTCAAGATGTTATGACATCTTGCTCAACATTAGGATGAAATACATGTTTTCCAAATAAAACATGTTTTAATCAAATTGTTGCCAACTACTTGTTTTACCAAAATTGCTACAAACCATAAAATTATAGACCTACCACAAGATATCAAGCTGAGTCAAAAGCAAGTCACATCAATCAAGTAAAATGATTTTTAAGTATATCAATGGTATTAGTGACAATGGTATGTTATACTCTCATGGTTCAGACTCCATGTTGGTTGGGTATTGTGATGCAGATTGGGCTGGGAATGCCGATGATAGAAAAAGCACTTATGGTGGATGTTTATTTTTGGGAAATAATCTGATTTCCTGGTTTAGCAAGAAATAAAACTATGTTTCTTTGTCAACTGCTGAATCTGAGTATATTGCAGCTCGAAGTAGTTGCTCTCAACTAATGTGGATGGAACAAATGTTGAAGGAATATAATATCAAGCAAGATGTCATGACATTATACTGTAATAATCTTAATGCTATCAATATTTCAAAGGATCCTATTCAACATAGCAGGACCAAGCACATTGACATTCGTCATCACTTTATTAGACAACCTAGTTGAAGATAAAGTGATTATTCTGAAGCATATAGCCACTAAAAAAGAATTGGATCATTTTTTCACCATAACCTTGAATGCAACTCAGTTTGAAAAGCTTAGAGGTGTGTTGGGAATTCACATTATTGAGGAATTATAGCAATTATATATATGGAGGAATGCAAAATATACTATGCTTTTCCTCCATGTTCTGAGGTATGATAAGCCTATACAAATTGCGATTAATAAAAGGGATGGTGACAACACCAAGGAGTGTAGGAGGATCTTTAACATGGGCAAGAGGTGAATGACCACTTGAAGTTGCTGAAGTTATTGTTATTTTGTGCTTCCATTTGTGTTTTATTGCTTGTGCGTAATATGTATGCTTCCATTTTTTGTGTTTCCAATTTTGTTTACATTTACTCTAGTTTTTGTCAAGTTTTGGCTAAAATAGGGGAGTAAAGTGTTAGTGTTTTATGTATGTCCTGATGTTATTAAACATGTCTTGACATGTTAATTAGCATACTAATAGGATTGTGCTACTTCTAAGGAGAGAGTATTAATTATGGTTGCTTGCTGGATGCAACTATTTAGGGGGAGCATGATAGTTTGCCATGCTGACTGTGCTGGAGGAAACTGCTGATGAAGGTTATATGCATGGTGCCTTATCTAATGTTCTGACATCTTACTTGATGTGAGGAAATTCTGACGTGAGGTTAGTTTTATGTTTTGTTGCTACTGTCTATGATGTGTGAACTTGGATAGTTCATATTTGGTGATTTCCTTGAGGGGGAGTCTTCATCATATGTGGCAGGGGAAATATTGGACCTGCCTGATCTGTATAGCTCTTATGCTGTGGATGATTTATGTTGTGTGATATCAGACCATGTGTCTGGACATCTGATCTTATGAAGTTTGAATATAGTGATATGTATTGCATGAAGTCCCTGATACATTTTTATGGATTCACTTTATACAAAGTTTAAATGTTTGCATGTAGATAGTGTTATGGTGTTATTTCTCTCTCCAGGTTTATCATGCTTTGGTTGTTTTAGCCAAAATTTGCCAAAGGGGGATATTGTTAGTTCCATGGTTTTATGATTGACTAAATATTGGTAAAATATAGTTCTATACTAATTTTTAGCAAGATGTTGTAACATCTTCATCATCTGTTCTGACAGTTCAGTTGTGACGTGTTTCAGCAATATGTTGAAGACAAATGTCATGACATTCTGGACTGTATACCACAGGTGTTGCTGTTATATATCTCTTGACATATTGGATTTTATTTGATGAGATCATTTTGGATATTCCTCATCATTATGCGTAGGTCAAGGAGATTATTTAGGAACAAAGTGCAGATTTAATTTGATTTCTTAAAAAGGATCTTGGAGACTTTTTAGAAAGATTTAAAAATATTTGTTCCTATTCTTATGAGAAGATCTTGCAGCTATTTTGGAACGTGAAGATTGATCTATTTGAAGAGTCCAAGCCCATACTACAAGAGTTTATAAATAAGGACTTGCTAGACCTAAAATAGCAAGAATTCACATAGAAGAAATCGTGTGTGCAACATAAGGTTTATGGTTTTGGGAGTCTTTTATGTTTTTAATGTTTATGTTCTTTAGGTGTCACTCATGTACCTTTGATGTATTGAGTTGACTATTTATTGCTTGTTTATCAAGATATTATTCTCACCCATGAGCTTTTAAGAAAATGATTGAGTATTGTTCTTAGTTGAAGCTTTTAAGCAAAACTGAGTATTGTTTATTGGAAGTGTAATCTTCTTTTGGGTTTAAGTCTAGTTACAAGGTTTGTGGCTATAGGTATATCAATATGGTGATTGGAAGTGATAGGTGGTTCTAACATCTAGGAGCTTCCTAGGTAGAAGTTGCACAAGGTAGTAATTAAGAGAAAAGTTGTAAACCAGGACTATTTAGGCTTCGAATTAATATCATCATAGTGGATTTCCTATCTGTCTTGGTATCCCCTAAAGTAGGTGAAGTTGCACCGAACTGAGTTAACAATTGATTGTGTTATTTAAATTTCTACAATTTATCTTTGTTCATAATCAACAGTAGGTTTTGTAAGTACGAAGTGCGCCTAAGAGGTGGGGGGGGGGGTGAATTAGGTACTTTAAATATTTTCTGGTTTTAGTGACGATGGATATTATTTTTCTAGTTTACGGTGAGTTTATGAAATAGTAAAGTGCATAAAAATAAAGAGACACAAGCGATATATCCTGGTTCCCCTTACAGTCCGAGAGTACTCCAGTCCCCTTTCAACATGAAAGAGATTTCCTTATTGTGGCAAACATAAACAAGAATTACCCAAAACCAGGAACAATCCTCTTGGACCAAGAACAATCCTATTGGATTTTCACTATGTCAATAATGAGAACAATCCTCTCAAAGTGACTTTACTTGTATCCAACAATCCTGGAAAAACAAGATTACAAAACCACTTGAACTTATTTTCCACAATCCTGAAAAATAAGCAAGTACGTAGCAATATTTGATTTGAGTGAGTTTGAGTAGCAATGATCACTTTGAGTGATTTTATCAATGAATTGATCTTCTCTCCCAATGGCAATATTATACAATGACTCAAGATATATAATGCTCAAAGTTTTCTGGTTGACAATATGTGAAAATGTGCAAAAAACTTGTGTATGAAAGTGTATAAAAGCTTGAGTTTGATATTTGAAAATTCATAAAATATGATTGGAAGAGGTACTTAAAATGATTTTGAAAATGAGTATTTATATGTTCATAGCACCCTTTTGAAACATCATAAAATTCTGCAAATGAATCATGAACAATTGCGAAGATTGAGTGAAAGGTTTCCATGAATTGGTGTTATGAACATGCATGGGTACAACTGCTGTTTTTCAAAATCGTTCAACATGCAATCGATTGCACCCTTGTGTAAATCGATTGCACGGGGTTTCAACAGCTAGAAATTCAAATATTTTGAGTGAGCAATAGATTGCACAAGTGTGTAAATCAATTGCACTTGAAGTCAGTAGCAAAAATTGATTGAGAGCAATCGATTGCACAAACATGCAAATCGATTGCACTTAGAAATAGTAGCAAATGTTTTTAAAAAATGAAGCATGCAATCGATTTCACCAATATGCAAATCGATTGCACCCAAGTAAAAATTGAATTTTTGCTTAGAAAACTTGAGTAAAAGTTTGGATAAGATAAAATATTTCTTTTGACCATTAAGCATCTATGTCTTAAGTTCAAAGTAAGTATTATCATTATACCTTGAAATTTGCTAAGTGCTTGAACCAAAGACTTTATCCACAAATGCTTTTAGCTTGATCAATAATATTTGCCTTCTTGTCAAAATGGTTTGTCTTCATTAAAACAAAAGTGCATTTGAGAAGCTTGATTTTACATTCTCCCCTTTTTGATGATTACAAACGATCTTGCTTGATGCATTGTAATTTCCGTAAAGAAACTTCTCCCCCTAAGATGCATAACTCCCCGTTTGTATGAGAAGGTTGGAATCCTTTGAATTTGTTCATCTTGGTTGAAGAGTACCTTAGAAATTTAAGACAGGAAATATACAAGCATAAAGTGCCACATCCTTCTCCCCCTTTGACATTATCAAAAAGAAGGGAAAGATGCATAAAAATGGATAATAATAAAACAACATTGAAAAAACTTAATCAATCATGCATAAAAAATAGTCATAGACATAATCATAGTAAAATAACAATTACAAAGAAATCTAAACAACAACAAACAAGACGTAGCATAATGGAACAAGGACATAACCGAAAAATAGTAGAAATAACAAAGTTGGATAAAACTTTATGGTTGGTTCATGTCACAGTTGTTATAGAACCAGGATCCTTGATTGGGAAATTGTTGTTGTAGAGGAGGTTTTGTGTAATGTGGTGGAGGTGCAACATGATTATTAGGGTCATATGGAGGTATGTGAAGGTGAGAGTAAAGCTAGGAAAATTGTTGATTCACATCTGTGCGAAAATCATTAATCTGGGTTATTGTGGAGTCATTGATAGCATTCCATTGGTTGTTGATGTTGTTTTTGAGTGTAGCAAACTATTGAGTCATGAAGTTAATTACATCTTGATTACTTGGACCAATAGGAGCAGGTTGAGGAGGTACAACTTCACCACTTTCATCTTCTTGATCGTTTCCTTCATCACCAACCACATCTTCACCAATGTACGTTATAATTTTCGTTTCCGAATTATAGTAAACTCCCATTCTTGAGTCAACATATTTGATGGAGATCTTGTTAACATTTGGATCCACATTAACTCTTTCAAAACCAGCAAAATCAACTCCAAATTCTTCCATAATTAATGTAACAAAGTAAGCAAATGGTAGAAATTTTGACTTTGCATCAACCCTTAGCTTATGAACCATTATGAGCCTTGCCCAATTAACAGTTATACCTCTCTTCCTTGTGTAGATCAGTTGCATTTCCAAATCAGTCACAGTACAGCAGTTTCCATCACGTGGAAACATAATATAGACCATGAAATAATGAAATAGTCTATCATCTATAAAAAAGTTACCCGCACTCCATGAGTCTTTAGATGGAATGAATCCTTCTATACCATGAATCCTTTTAGCACGGAATTCAGCTTCGCTCAATCTGTCAATGCTGTAATAAAATTCCTTTTTCCTGTAATCATCCCATGCTTCATTTTCAGGGTCGTACAAAGAGCTCCCAGTATATGGAATATGTAGAATCTCACCAACAATCTCAGGGGTTAGAGAGATTCTTGTACCCAACACATATGTAACCATCTTGCCTTTGTGAGGAGTCAAATTACTGAAGAATACTCTTACCAAATACAGATAGTATGGACCAAATGATGAAATCAGTGATTCCAATCCATATGCAGTCAAATCATTCTGAAAAGTAAAACATTCCTGTGGGAGAGATGATAGCATACCATATTTTGGAGTGGACACTATCTTTCTTTGAAAGTCCTTTTTAAATATTTCTTCTTGATCTGCAGTGAGAGTTGAGATTAACGGATTCTCTGTAGAATATGAACCAACTTTCTTCTTTCCTTTCTCTGTAGCTGACACCTTTCGTTTTTGCCTTGATGCCATAAGTAAGGTGTTTTTAGGGTTTGGAAGGTTTTAAGTTTTGAGAGGGATATGTTTGATGAGCTAAAATTTGGATATGATTTGTGAGTAAATAGAAATGAGTGGTTTGTATTATATGTAATGAAGTTTAATTGACTTTTCAATAATAGAGGTGATCTTGGGAATATGAGAGAGAGAGAGGAATTCTGACCAACAAATATTTCTGTCATAAAAGCATGTTACAGTGGGTGCAATCGATTTGCATACAGTTGCAATCGATTTGCACACACAACAAAATTAAAAGAAAACTAAAATGCACAATGTGCAATCGATTTGCACTGAAAAAAGAAAGGTCAAAAAGTAATACATACAGTGAGCAATCGATTTATACTATTGTGAAATCGATTTGCATCAACCAAAAATGACCAAAAACATATTTTTCTTAAACTTAAACACCACTTAACATATATATTCACATATAACAAGGTTAAAACAAGTATATGAAAGCATAAAAAGGATAGAAAGCACCTTATATGTCGTGTTCATCAAGAATGCCAAGTTCTCATCGAATATTGTAAAGCGGTTCTCTTGCCAAAGGTTTAGTGAAGATACCGACAAGTTGATTATGAGTATCTACAAATGTGACCTCGACATCTCCTTGAAGTACATGATCATGAAGGAAATAATGTCGTATGCCTATGTGTTTGTTTCTTGAATGCATGACCAGATTCTTTGTAATGTTTGTTGCACTTGTATTGTCGCACCGTAAAGAGATGCATCCTAGATCGAGTCTGTAGTCACAAAGTTGTTGCTTGAGCCACAATATTTGAGCTCAACTACTACCCGCTGTAATATATTCTGCTTCGGCCGTGCTAAGAGAAACACATGCTTGTTTCTTGCAAGCCCATGATACTGATGCATTTCCAAGGATGTGACAAGTGCCACTTGTGCTTTTTCTATCAGTTTTACAACCTGCATAATCCGCGTCAGAATAACCAACTAAATTAAAAATACTACCTTTAGGATACCATAATCCAACATTTGTTGTTCCTTTGAGATACTTCATGATCCGTTTCACCGCCGTGAGATGAGATTCCGTTGGATTTGCTTGAAAGCGAGCACATCGACAAACACTAAACATCATGTCAGGATGGCTTGCCGTCAGATATAATAAGGAGCCAATCATACCTCGATATTTTGTAATGTCAATGGAAACACCTGATTCATCTTGATCAACATATGTACCGGAACCCATTGGTGTAGACATTGACTTACAGTTATCCATGTCAAATATTTTCAACAGTTCCTTGCAATACTTGGATTGGTTGATGAAGATGCCATCCTTTAATGGCTTGATTTGAAGTCCAAGAAAATAATTCATTTTACCCATCATGGACATCTCAAATTCTCCTTGCATCGTTGCTGAAAATTCTTCACACATTTCTTTGTTTGAAGATCCGAAAATGATATCGTCAACATAGACTTGAACTAGCAAAGTGTCACCTTTGATTTTCTTGATAAATAATGTCTTGTCAACTTTACCCTTTTCAAAACCTTTTTCGCATAGAAGTTACTTATCCGGTCGTACCATGCCCTTGGTGCTTGTTTCAAAACATATAGAGCTTTTCTCAATTTAAATAAATGAGATGGATTCTTGAAATCTTAGAACCCCGGGGGTTGCATAACATAGACTTCTTCATTGATATATCCATTCAAGAATGCGCTTTTGATAACCATTTGGAAAAGCTGAAAATTTAATGAACAAACATAGGAAAGTAAAAGACGAATAGCTTCTAACCTTGCAACCGAAGCGAAAGTTTCTTCAAAATCTATTACTTCTTCTTGATTGTAGCCTTGTGCTACAAACCTTGCTTTGTTCCGAACAATTATTCCATTTTTGTTAAGTTTGTTCTTAAACACCCATCTTGTTCCAATAATGTGTTTGTTGCTTGGCCTAGGGATAAGTTCCCAAACTTGATTCCTTTCAAATTAATTTAACTCTTCTTGTATATAAATAATCCATTGGTCATCGCCTAAGGCTTAATCAACTTTGGAAGGTTCAATTTGAGAGACAGATGCCATGTTTAGACAAGCATCTTTGAGATTTAGTCTTGTTGTCACACCTTGACTTATATCACCAATTACCTTATCGATAGGATGCTCTCTATGAGTTCTCCGTTATTTTGGTAGATCATTGAAATTTGATTCTTGTTGGGGTGATTCTTCTTGTTGAATTGGTTGATCTTTGGAAGTATTTTCTTGAGGACCTTCTAGTATTTCATCATCATCATCAAAAGCAATATTATCCTCCTTGGAGGGGTTAGATTCATCAAAAAATACACGCATTGATTCTTCAATTGTTAAATTTATTTTGTTATAAATTCTATATGCCTTACTAGAAAGAGAGTAGCCAAGAAAAATACCTTCATCGGATTTTTCATCAAACTTACCAAGGTTATCTTTGTCGTTGTTTAAGACAAAGCATTTGCAACTGAAAATGTGAAAGAAAGCAATGTTTGGTTTCCTCCCTTTGAAAAGTTAAGATGGAGTTTTCTTCAAGATTGGTCTTATGTTAACTCTATTGCTAACAAAACATGTCGTGCTCACCGCATCCACCCAAGAATATTTTGGAAGATTTGAATCTCTAAGCATCGTTCTTGCAAGCTCTACAAGAGACCTATTTTTTCTTTCCACCACTCCATTTTGTTGATGAGTCCTTGGTGCCTAGAAGTTATGAGATATTCCATGTTCTCCACAAAACTCTTCAAATAGAGCATTTTGAAATTCTTCGCCATGATCACTTCTTATGGAGGCAATTGTTAGAGACTTCTCATTTTGAATTTGTTTAGCATACTTCTTGAACGCCTTAAATTCATCACTTTTATGCACTAAAAATAATGTCCAAGTATATCTAAAGAAATCGTCAACAATAACTAAAGCATATACATTACCTCCGAAACTTCTTGTTCTTGATGGACCAAACAAGTCCATATGCAACAATTGTAGTGGCCTTGTAGTAGACACCACATTCTTAGATTTGAAATTTGATTTTGTTTGTTTCCCTTTTTGACAAGCATCACAAAGTCTATCTTTGACAAAATTTCTCTTAGGCAACCCAATGATAAGATCATGCTTGATTAGTTTATTCAAGTGTTCCATGTGAATATGAGCAATTCTTTTATGACAAAGCCATGAATCATCGTTGTTCGCCATGAGACATTTTACCTTTAAAGATGGATCATCAAGGGAAATCATGAATATATTATTAATTTTTTTACCTTTAAGTATAACCTCATGTGTGATTTCGTCTTCTACCAAGCATTCATCTTTGGTGAACTTGACCTTGAAGCCTTTGTCACAAAGTTGGCTAATACTAAGAAGATTGTGCTTTAGTCCTTTAACATAAAGAACATCTTCAATGGATGTGAAAGTCGGAGCACCAACTTTTTCTTTGCCAATAATTCTTCCCTTATTATTGTCTCCATAAGTGACAAAACCCTTGGCCTTTAGTACTAGATTTGAAAATTGGTTTAAGTCTCCCGTCATATGCTTTGAACAACCACTATCAAGATACCAAAGATTGCATGTGGTTTTCTAGCATACCTGCAAAACAAATTAGGTTTTGTTAGGTACCCAAGTTGCTTTGGGTCCTTCATAATTAGTACTTTTCTTTACCCACACATAATGCCCACTTGCCATACTAAAGTTTCTAATGTAGTAAGCATTATGTGTATGGCCTTTAATACCATAATAAAAATAAGTAGGTTCAAAGTTACTTCTATATCTAGAAGGATAAGATTTATTCTTAGTAAATGTTTTCTTTTTAGGATAGTGACGAACCACTTTAGGTTTGTTCACTTTCTCTTTGGATGATTGATCACTAGCCTTAACAAAGATAGTTTTATTAGAACTTGGTTTTGAAAACTTTGAATATCCAAGTCCACTTTTATCATTGGAATATCTTTGTTGGCTAAGAACACCTTCCAATCCAATTTGACATTTTTCATATCTTTCAATAACTCTTTTTAATTGGACAATTTGGAAAGAGAGTGATTCACAATTTTTGCATACAAAATTATGTTTTTGTTCATCACTTACTTTTTATTTTTCTTCTTTGAAATATTTTTCCATAGTTTCATATTTTTCTTCTAAAGATGAAATTTGTTTCTTTTGAGATGAAATAGTTTTATACAAAATTTTGAATTCATTTAATAGTTCATCAATAGCACCTCGTGCATCACTATAAAAAAGAGAAAATTCATTACTAACCTCATCATCTTCATTATCAGAATGGTGTGAGGCCATCAATGCTAGATTTTCACTTTCATCACTATCAGAATCAGATGAAGAACTTATTTCATTATCCTCCCATGCAACATAGGACTTTTTGTTCTTAAATTCCTTTTTGCTTTTGTAGCCACCTTTCTTGGAGAGTTTTGGACAATCCGGCTTGATATGACATTGCTTACCGCATTCATAACATGTGACTTCTTGTGTTGATGTGGAAGCTTCCCTTTTCTTAAATTGTTTCTTTCTTTTTGGATGAGAAAGAGATTTGTCATTTCTACCAAAGAAATTACCAAGCCTTTTAACAAGAAGCATGAAATTTTCATCTTCTTCCGAATTGTCTTCCTTTTCAACTTCCTTGGAATCAACCTTCAAGGCAATATTCTTGGATTTCTTCTCTTGGTTTTCATGCTTTTCAAGTCTTCCGAGTTCCGTTTCATATTCTTGAAGTTTTCCAAACAAAATTTCCAAAGTCATTAAAGAGAGACTTTTCTTTTCTGAGATAGTCGTTACCTTTGGTTGCCATTCCCTAGTTAAGGATATAAGTACTTTAAGATTTATTTCATCATTCATCAAGGTCTTACCAAGAGCACTTAGATGATTTGTCAAGTGCACGAATCTCTTTTGCAAGTCAAGGATGGTTTCTCCGGGCTGCATTCGAAATAACTCATATTCTTGACTCAAAGTATTTAGTCTTGATCTTTTAACTTCAACATTTCCTTCATGAGTTTTTACCAAGGCATCCCATTTTTCTTTCGTTGTTTTGCATGCCGAGACACAGAAGAGTTCATCCATGCTAAGTGCACCTTGAAGAAGATTTATTGCCTTTTTATCATAGAGAACCTTCTTCTTATCATCTTCATCCTATGCAGCTTTAGGATTTGATGAGCCAACATAATTGATTACCGTTATAGGAATAAATGGACCATTCTTAACGGCATCCCATATTTCTTCCTTGTGCTTCTAGATGTGCCTTCATGCGTATTTTCCAGAAGTCATAATATTCACCACAAAATAGACGAGGCTTGTTGTTACTACCACCATCTCTGAAAACGGGATTTTGATTTGCGGAAGCCATTCTGGATCTTTTAGGAACAAGTTACCTATAACCTGCTCTGATACCAATTGTAAGTACGAAGTGCGCCTAAGAGGGGAGGGGGGGGGGGGTGAATTAGGTACTTCAAAACTTTTCTAGTTTTAGTGATGATGGATATTGTTTTTCTGGTTTATGGTGAGTTTATGAAATAGTAAAGTGAGGAAAAATAAAGAGACACAAGCGATATATCCTGGTTCCTCTCACAGTGTGAGAGTACTCCAGTCCCCTTTCAACATGAAAGAGATTTCCTTATTGTGGCAAAATTAAACAAGAACTACCCAAAACCAAGAACAATCCTCTTGGATTTTCACTATGTCAACAATGAGAACAATCCACTCAAACTGACTTTACTTGTATCCAACAATCTTGGAAAAACAAGATTACAAAACCACTTGAACTTATTTTCAACAATTCTAAAATACAAGCAAGTATGTAGCAATATTTGATTTGAGTGAGTTTGAGTAGCAATGATCACTTTGAGTGATTTTGTCAATGAATTGATCTTCTCTTCCAATGGAAATAGTATACAATGACTCAAGATATATAATTCTCAAAGTTTTTTGGTTGACAATATGTGAAAGTGTGCAGAAAACTTGTGTATGAAAGTGTATAAAAGCTTGAGTTTGATATTTGAAAATTCAGAAAATATGATTGGAAGAGGTACTTAAAATGATTTTGAAAATGAGTATTTATATGTTCATAGCACCCTTTTGAAACAGCATAAAATTATGCAAATGAATCATGAACAATTGCCAAGATTGAGTGAAAGGTTTCCATGAATTGGTGTTATGAACATGCATGAGTACAATTGTTGTTTTTCAAAATCGTTCAGCATGCAATCGATTGCACCCTTGTGTAAATCGATTGCATGAGGTTTCAACAGCTAGAAATTCAAATATTTTGAGTGAGCAATCGATTTCATAAGTGTGTAAAATGATTGCACTTGATGTCAGTAGAAAAAATTGATTGAGAGCAATGGATTGCACAAACATGCAAATCGATTGCACATAGAAATAGTAGCAAATGTTTTGAAAAAATGAAGCATGCAATAGGTTGCACCAATATGAAAACCAATTGCACCCAAGTAAAAATTGAATTTTTGCTTAGAAAACTTGAGTAAAAGTTTGGATAAGATAAAATATTTCTTTTGACCATTGAACATCTATGTCTTAAGTTCAAAGTAAGTATTATCACTATACCTTGAAAATTGCTAAGTGCTTGAACCAAAGACTTTATCCACAGATGCTTTTAGCTTGATCAATAATCTTTGCCTTCTTGTCAAAATGGTTTGTCTTCATCAAAACAAAAGTGCATTTGAGAAGCTTGATTTTACAGGTTTTCTGACAACAGATGTCATAAAATTTGACCCGAAATCGCGTTTCTGTGTTAAGACATCGGTCTTGACCCTTGTATTGCAAGTGCCAGAATTTCAATTAGCAGCAGAAAAACATCAACAAACTGAATAGTTTTAAATTAACAAACATGAATTATAACAAAATGTAGTCATAAGGAATTATCAAACATTGGAGGTTCACATAATAGTCTCCTCCCAACATAAAATAAGAACAAGAATTATCCCCCAGTGTTACATATCATAGCAAACACTGATTCAACAAAAGCATAAAGAATAAGAATCTCTTCCACTCACTTCCATGCCTCTACTGCGGATTATCTGCACGATGCCCATAAAAAGGAAACATTAAAACATAAGGGGTGAGAAATCACAATCATATAATGAAACTATATAATAATATGTAAACACATAATTATCGCGTACATGATCACCCGTTCAATAATTCACACTCCACACAATCCAATCACTCTAATACAACATGTATGCAATGCAATGCAATGCAATGATACTCAACTCCACGACTCAATGCATGTGATACCAATTATAAACTCTCAGGTTCATTTTGCTTCCGATCCCCACCATATGATCAGAGCACACCAAAAATCATTATCATCACCATAGGTAATGCTTCACCGATTCCAACCTGGAACCAGCTACTCGCACCCAATCCCCACCATAAGATTGAGGCTCACCAAAAGTGGACCACTGTCCAAACACCATGATGCATGATTCAAAAATGACATGCTACAACAACAAATATGTAGAATGATATTCACCTTAACCAATGTACTACGCCAATGCCATCCATCAAACACCATATATATACTACAAGAATTTGACATTAACATTATAATAACACATCAGGTAACAACATACCATCCATACACATTTATCACACCACAACATACAAACCACATACCATACAACACCATTACACAATACTTAATCACTTCCAGACTCCGAGACTATTTTTAAATCAAAGTATAATACATCAGCTTCCTAACACTTTGAACAACATCTTATTTGGATACCCAGAAGTCAAATTATGAATTTATTTAGTTTTGACATAGCAGTAGTAACAAGTTACGTTAATCCAACTAACCGGTTGCATCATTTACATAAACAGAGAATTACATATTTCCCCCCAGTCGTAATCAGTTACATCAAAAGATATAACCGATTACACCCCTCAAAAAAATGCCCAGCTTTCACGTTTTATTGACAGTGTAACCGTTTACATCAAAACATGTAACCAGTTACATGTACGAAAATTTGAGTTTTCTAAAAAATTATATCAGATGTAACCGGTTACATCAATTCATGTAACCAGTTACCACTGAGATAGTGGCAATTTTTTGCAATTTTACTTTACGGAAATCAATTCTAAAACATCCCCAAAACTCCAATTTTCATGAAAAAAATCATATACCCAAGTTCAACATTCTGATTCCCAACAACATACAACATCCCAATCATTCACCAAACACACAATTCATACAAACATAATACACATTAGCATCATCACACATAAAACTGTTCAAAACATAGAGAAGAGAAAAGACAATCACAAGAAACTAAAACACCCACCCATATATTATCATACAATGCCTTATACAAGACGAAATCCCACCCTTACCTTAGATGATGAATTTTAAACTTCTCTAATGGGGGTTCTTCTTCTCCTATGACCTAGCTCTCTTTTCTCCTTTTCTTCTTTTCTCTTCAATTTCACGTTCTGACAGTTCTCTCTTCCTATTCTCTTCTTTTCTTATTTTATTATATTATAATTCCTAATTAAAACTTTAATCTAACTAAATAAAATTAATAAACTCAATATTTTTAAAAATAATATTTTCCTAATATTATCTAAATAAATAAAATAATTCTAATAAACTAAATGTAATTAGTTCCACTTCTACCATCCCCAAATCTCCATATTTTTACTCAAACGTCCAAACACCTTAAATCTACATTTCTAAGGCTACCACCCTATATCCAAGGGTTCTTATAACACATCAAATAATAAACCAACACACGCAATCACATAATTTATTTACAAAAATTAATTAAATAAATCAAGATGTTATAACTGTGGCTTTATTGAACTAGGTGAGATAGTCCATATGTATTTTTAGTCCATTGAATTGTGGATTAATTGAAATAGGCGAGATAGTCCAACAATATGTTATTTCAAATTGATTCAAATCATCTTGCATGACCATGAGCCAATGCTCATCAAGTAAAGCATCTTTTGCATTTTTAGGTTCAACTTGAGACACAAATCCAAAGTGGTAATAGAAATTACTTATCTTATAGTGAGTAGTTACTCCTTTGGTGATGTCCCCAAGAATTTTGTAGATGGGATGATCCTTGGAAGTTCTCCACTTCAAGGGGAGATCATCCTCTTTATTTTGACTTTCGTCTTTCTTCTTTTCAAGATCATCATCTTCCTCCTCCTCCTCCTCCTCCTCCTCAGATTTCACCTATTCTGGTTGATTGATTCCTTCTTCGGTGTCCTTGAGTATGTCTTTTGTAGATACACATGTACCATGAAAATAAATACCTTTCCCGATATTCTTCGAGCAAGACTCATTAAAATTAACATGAGCTGACTCTTCGAGGACAAAAATATTCTAAGTGGAGGAGAGTTGTAACACTCCGATTTAATTAGAAACGTTTTTAATTAAATAATTAGAGGATGTGGTGTATTATTATGAATTAGTTGACTTTATGATGTGAGGTGACACCTTTGTTGGGAACTAGATGCCTTAGAATTATTGAAGTTGAGATTATAGGGGTGTATGGCTAAAAGTCTAGAATCATGGGTGTGTGTGGAATAATATAGATTACTATTATTATTTTATTATAATATTAGAATTATTATTATTTTATAATAATTAATTGATTAAGAAGGTTATATTATTATTGGGATATATTAGAGTAAGAATAAGGGAAAAGAGTTAGACCGTAGAAACAGAGAAAGAGAAGCGTAGAAGTGAGAAGAGGAGAAAGCACTAGGAAGCTAGGGCAGGAAGATTCACCGTAGGAATCAAGAATCATGATAATCTAAGGTAAGGGGGGATTATAACACTATAATAGGTTGCCTAATGATGGGGTATGGTATAGTTTAGGTCCCATGGTTGTATATTTTGATTTCGCCCTAATTGGTGTTCTTGGGGTTTTCCCCCATTGTTGAGTTTTGATGCATTTTTTTTTGTATGATTGATGGTGAAATTGATGATGTGTTTTGGTTGGAATCGATAGGTATGTGTTGGTAAATAATTAGCATAATTGAAAGATAATTTTTGCTGTAAAAACTGAGAATTTTGGTGTTGAAACGTTGAAAATCGCATTTCGAGAAGTTGTAGGTTTTTGAGTTCTACAATAGTGGTAACCAATTACTGGTCTGGTGGTAACCGGATACCACGTGAAAATTTGAAGAAAATAGGCTATTGTGTTACGCAGTATCCGATTACCGTAATGCAGTAACCGGTTACCACTGGCAGATTTTGAAAAACATAGCTACTGACTTGTGTAGTAACCGATTACTGGTATTGAGGTAACTGGTTACCGCTGATGGTTTTTGAGTGATTCACCACTATTTTGTATGCAGTAATCAGTTACTGGTATTAATTAACCGGCTACCACTTTGTTAGACAGAATTTTGTAAAATTGAAAACTCCATAACTTTTGCCTTGGGTGTCTTTTTGACGCGCCGTTTGGGCCATTACGAAGCTAAAATTATTTCTACTCTATAAAAATAAACGGGAATACAATAGCTAAATATTTGGCCAACATTGATGCCTATCTGTGTGAATATTCATGAGTAACATGCTATGATTGGTATTGTGATTGAGCAAGATAATGTTGCATGAATGTTTTGATTGTATGACATGATATGCATGATAATGATGATGATGATGATGATGATGGCATGTATTGGCGTGGCATTAATAGATAAGAATAATCAATGTGAAATTATGTTGTTGCATGTCAGTGTCGCATGAATTCAATAAAGATGGTCTGTATTGGCAAAAGATGGTCTGTGTTGGCGAAAGATGGCCTGTATTGGCGAAAGATGGCATGTTTTGGTGTTGTTTCCCCAAGTTGGAATTTATTAAGTTGAGCATTTTTACCTATTGGTACCACATGCATTGAGTCAGTGTCAGTTTCACTGCATTGTATGATTGTTAGTAATTGATTATTTGAGCGTTGGATGAATTTCTACTTTCGTTATGATGGATGTTTTGTGTTGTTTATGCACATAATATATTGATGGGTTTTGTAGTATGATGAACAAGAAAAGGTGTGAGGTAAATATGTATAAGAATCTCTACTTGAATTTCTACTTGCTCATTATTATGCTTCCTCTTATATTATTTTGATATCTCACCCTTTATGTTTGAATGTTACCTCTACATGGGTAACATGCAGATGATCCGGAGTAGTTTAAGGTCGTGATTAGCTGAAGGGTATCTTAGTTCGTGTAGATTGAGTCAATGTCTACTCTGATATGTAACACTTGGGGGTTTTACAATTGTTTTATTTTGTTGGGAGTGAACTTTGTATTACTCCATTGCTTTGAGTTTAATTTATGAATTATGTGGAATTCTAAAAGATGCTAATTGCAACTCTTGTTGGAGAATTGAGAATGATTTGTTATTGATGTTTTTTCATTGCGAATAAATACAATGAAGTTTAAGACCTTTTAATATATGGTTTGTGTTGTGTATCTTATTGAATAGGAAAGTATGATGTATGAAGCATGTGGCATCTTATTTGATGTTGTATTTTTTTAGAATTTAATTTACTCTAATTTTTATATAATTTACCGATGGGGAAATAGGATGTTACAATTGGTATCAGAGCAGGTCGGTCCTTCCGGCCAAGTTGTCGAGTCAGTGTAGTACGATAGTTGAACATTATTGATGTGTTGTTCCTTAGTACACGACATGTGTGTGAAACATTTTCGGTGCTTTCTTGTTTTTCTAATAACTTTTTTGCAAGGTTGGGATTGAAACAAGTGAGGGATAAGATTGTGCTTATTTGAGATGGTTCAAGTGTGAATAGTTGGTTTAGTTTATCGTGAATTGCATGGGTGCAGACGTTAGTGCTACTGAATTGTTTTTCTGATTTCAAAGGAAGTATGGATTCGAGAATTATGCCTAGTGATCAGTCAAAGGATCCCTGAGAGGGAATGCTCATGTACTTGTGATGTTCACATCTCTAAAAGTGAATGACAATGCTATGGCTGATGATATGCCAATTGTGGGTGATTTATGATGTCTTCCTTGGGGAAATTGTAACTTGTCGTTAGAAAGAGATGTTGGATCGACTTAATGTTATCTTTGGAGTGAACTGTTTGGAGTTAGACAAAACGATTATGAGTTACTTTGATGATTCAATGAATATTCTTATGCCAAAAGATATCTGTTAAGCAAGTAGGATAAATCTTAGAAGGTGGAGCTCATATGGTTATAATGTTTTCAACATTGCATGTTGATCGTGAAGTAGTTTGTGTTGAGTTACCATTGTGTGTGTTGTCGTTGTTCAGAGTAATGCTGGAGTGATGGATTGCTGTGAATTTTGTTGTTGGAATCATATAAGTGGTTGTTGAGTATCATTAATGTTGTTGTGTATTTGTGAATCGTGATACATAATCGGAACCCAAAGATATTAGTAGTATTGTGAAAAGAATTAGAACATTGATGTTTTGGTATAATTGGGTGTCGGTGTAGGTGTTGGAATTATTGAGTTGTATTTGACGTGTCAGTGATGGGATTGATGCGATATAATGAAGTAATTGCGTTCTTTAACGTGTTTACTTTGTGATTTAGAACATTTACAATGATGTATATAGATAGGAATTATAATATGGAACATGAACGATGAAGTATGTGGAAGTTAAGGATGTTTGAGTACGAAACAAGTGATTTTCGTAACATAAAAAACTGATTTTTTTACTATGGTACAATGGTAATCAGTTACCACTAAATGAGTAATCGGTTACCTCTAAAAAATAGTGTTTTTGGCTGTTTGGAGGGGTGTTACCGGTTACCACTATTAGAGTAACTTGTTATCGTTGAGTTGATAACATTTTATAATTTTTTGAAAAATTCATAATTTGAGTTCTGGATGTCCAATTTGAGTTTTGTTTGAAGCACAAGAAACTAACGTGATGAAATTTGTTTTAAAAATGGTTCCAGCACCTGGAAGTAATTTATTTGTCACGCGGTGATGTTGGATGAGAGGCAGAGTTTGCTGTTGATCTCGTTTTGGGCACCAGACTTATTTTAATAGCACTATACAGGATGTCAGTTCAAAGTTAGATGAATTGAAGAAATGATTAGAATATTTGTTGGAAAGGAAGTTTATGAGACCGAGTGTATTACTTGGGAAGTTCCAATTTTGTTGGTCAGGAAGGAAGAAGGTAGTACGAGATTATATGTAGATTACCGACATGTTCTAAATATTGTAACCGGTTTAAAATTGAGAATCTCCACCCTTAATTTTTATCTTTGGGAATGGAATATAAAGGATAATAATAATATGGTCAGAGATTCTAAGTTTTTGGACTCGTTCTTAGACGAAAGGAAGGTGTTAGGCACCCCTCATCTACCCTGTTCACAAGGATACTAGGGTTTAGAATTACAATCTTTAGGAAATAGGGTTTTAACTTTTATTAGAGAAACTCGCCATGATTTTAGTCGTATGCCTACATATCCTCTTATGAGGAATCAGAGTCCCAATTCGTAGTTCGCAGTTGGTTGGTGTTCATTATGAATTACGAAGATATTTGAATTCTCCTTTGTACTTAGTCCGAGTGTGTGAATAGCGGAGTAGTTAGATGAAGTGCGCAGTCGAAAAAAAATATTCTCGTAATCCTTTTTGAAATTGATTATTGAGTTAATTGACTATGAAAAAGAGTTTAGTGTTGGTTAAATATTTTTTAATGTATTAATTATAAAAAATATCTTATTAATGCATGATTAAAATAATTTTAATGCAATAAAATAAATATTTAGATGAGTTTAGAAAATAAATATTTGATTTATAATAATAATAAAATAATATTAAAATAATATTAAAATTATAAATATATTAAAATATAAAGTATAAAAAATATAAATATAAATAAAAATGATTTAAATTAAAAAACTAAGGGGGGTGTATATTAAGGTGGGCTAGCAAAATAGGGGGATAAAGGTAGTAAGGCCCTGAATTCAGATGTTGAATTCAGGCCTAAATTCCAGGGGTGTATATTTGAACTACACAATAAAAGTGGGGTGTGCAGGGAGTAAGGGTCCAAGTCCAAATATTGGACTTAGCCCATTAGGCTGAGGGGGTGTGAGTTTCGCGCATATTAGTAAAACAAAAACATGAGGAGGTGCGACTAGCGACTAGGCCTGGCCCAAAGAGTGTTTTGGAGTCCGCTTGGACTCCATGCAGACAGTTGTATGGTGCTATGATAGGCGCGCGTTTCTGGAATGTTTGATTGGGATCACTAGGTTATGATTGGGGGTGCATAATAATGGTAACGGGCTTACGCACAATGGATTATTAGAAACTGTAGCAGTAGAAATGTTTAAGACTAAGCCATTGGACTGACTTGACTTATACAGATCAAAATAAAAATCGCCACCGCGCTTTATTGTTTCCAAAGGAATGAGAAAAGAGCGAATAACCCAAAAAAGAGGGGGGGAAATTCAAGGTAAGCGGGTTGGTTATGCAAAGGAAAGGTATTAACACCCTAAACATCTACGATACTCCGTAGGAACCTTTGTAAAATCTATATATTTTGGCTATAAAATGTTGTATGTAAAATAGATGGTGGAGGTGAGAAAAGAAATATATTTTTTATGATTTTTGCACCCGCCGCAGTTGTGAACCTTTAGTGCCTACGTACCATCTTTCGTGTAATAGGGGATCAGGGTACACGTAGTTCCTCTTTGAAAATTTTAAAACACAAGTGTGTTGGTTAATTTTATGAGATAAGACATCATCGTCATTGTCCGTGTGGAAAACATACTTACTACCCACAATCATGAGGAAGGAGAATTTGCATCATCTCAAAGTGGAGGATATGGCTTGGATTTTAAAATCAACAATACCTCACTCAACACCCAAGTGGAAAATATCTCTCTTCACTGCATATTATAGAAGTATAGTTATTTGCATCACTACAAGGATTGACAAGAGCCTAATCTTTTGAGAAATGTTTTTAAAATAAAAGCCAAAGTGGAAAAAATGGTTTGAAATGAGATTGATTGACTTTTAGTCTTCTCACAAAAAAAAGGTCAAGGTATTATTAAATTGATTAGGGTTTATTCATGAAAACATTTTGAGAATGCATGGACCTAAGTCCAAGTTTATTATGAAATTACTTTAAGTTTAAAGAACAAGGAAGAGTTTTCAAAAAGGGGAAGAAGATTTTTGAAATTGAAGAAGATGGGAGGAGAAGAAGAGACTATCCTAAAGCATAAGGTAAAAGGTAGGGATAAGAACCATCTAACCAACAAGAAGCCAATACTTGACATTATGAGCCAAGATAGAATTTCCATTCTTTGGATTGAAACCAAGCAAGCAAAGATACTAGACCTCTTGTGAGAACCAAACTTCAAGTGTATTAAGTCTTCACAAAAATTGGGCAGAGTAACGGCTCTATACGTGTGAGTTCTAGACTACAAACAAAGTATGTAATCACAATAACCTGCACACAAAGAAAACAAACAACCCAATGTCTTGAGGTAAACCTAAAGAACTCCAAACAAAAGTCCAACACTAAGTCCAAAAAGTCCAATACTCCATGATGCCAAGGATAGTAACTAAATAGTCCAAGTATCATTAAAGTTTTTTAGGGTTTATGTTGATTATTAAGTGTCTTCAAAAAAGGAAATAAGATCTAAAATGAGCAAAAACAAAAATGACAAGAAAGTAAATGCCCAAATGAGCAAAGATGAAAATAGCATGAAATGTAAAATGCTAAAAGTAAATGATACATGAAATAACAGGGCATATAATAAAAACACAAGATAAAGTCAATTATTAGTGATTAGTGGTTAGCTGGATGATCATCTTGAAACTTGCATTTGGAACTCATTAGAGGATTGGTGGAACTAAAGCCTTCACACAACAAGTTGCATTTGCTTTTTTTCAAGTATATCATCCATTTGGAATCCTCACAAGTACCATTTCATAATCAACGATGTTTAAGTGATCCGCGTTGACCAAAAGTGTTGTAGATCCATTAGAGGATTGGTAAGACCAAAGCCTCCACACAATGAATCTCAAGGTTATTGGATCAAAGAGATCAAATTAACATACTTGGGCTTGCAAACATAGGTTTGGGCCACGAATGATTATTTATTCGAATCGGGACAAAATTTAACGCTATGTTAAGCAATCGTAAGTGGACTTATATAGAGGTCACACCTACTTTGAGGCCGGTCAATAGCAATCTATGCACCATTTGTTTTGATACATGATATAGAGATCATGCTCCAATAACACTTAGTGCAATAAGAAAGGGATGAGATGGAGAGGGGTGGGAGAGAATATACAAACCACTTTTGAATTAAATTTAAATCAAACTATTATTAAAATCATTCATCCATTTTTGTAGAGTTAGACTCAACACCATGGATCCAATGATGTTAATAAAGCTTATGATCAAAGATTTAACCCAAGATCAGCCAGAAAATAATCACAAAATAATATCGCATTTAATATATACATTAAAAAGGTTTTTAAGATGTTTTTAAAATAGAAATAAAAGAAAAAAACATCAACTATATCCAAATTAATCAAGCAATAAAAAGTGAGACCATAGGAAAATCAGAAAAGGGCTCAAATATTTTTACAAAATTTTTGGTAATTTTTTAAAGTCAGAAACTATTTTTTAAAATTAAAAGAAATGAGCAAAGTAAACCAAAAATGATAAAAAATAACAAAATCAGGAACAAAAATAAAATGAGGTCTCCAATATTTGTCACAATATCATTGTATCATTCCATAATTTTTTCAGAATTTAAAAATGTGTAAAAGTATTTTTAAACATTTAAAACAATTCAAATAAAAAGAAAATTTATAAAAAATACCAAAATACAAAATTAAATTGTGAAAATATAAAAATCAGAAAGAGAATAATCAAAAATATTTTTCTTAATTTTTTTAGATTTTTTAGACTAAAAATGATTTTTCAATGATTTTTTGAAGTTTAAAACAATTAAATATAAAAATCAGAAAATAAAATAAAAACCAAAAAGATGTGGACCAATGGATAAGATTCAAAACGCGTTAGTAATCAAATCCAAGGGTTCTAGCACGTTGTGCATATCATGGTCATTAATGAATAAAGCATAAGATTATTAAATAAATTAGATTTAAAAAAAACAGATGGCGCGCCTTCATTGGTTGAAAAATGACACGTTGGTCATCATCAACCTCCAGCCAATGTGAATTACAAGTCTTTCAAACTGTAAAATCAGAAGCTCAGACCTATGCCATTCGCTTCGTCTCTTCAAGACGAAGACAATCACACCATCGCGACAAATTTATATAAATTGTAGCTCAAGCAATTTGGAAGGAAAGTTTTGAAAAGGGATTTGAAATTTCATGGTCAAAACAAGTTTCCAGATAAAAGTGAGTGTTGCGACTAGAGCCCGGGAAATGAGAGCATCACAATTATATCAAAGTTTTGAAGAATTGATGAAGGAATCTACCTATTGAAGTTGAGTTGCAGAGCTCTGAAATTGGACTTCTATGGAGCAATATAGGGCACGATTCTTGAATGTAATTATATGGTTAGCTTCAGGGAAGATCAAGGAAGGTGAATTGATGGAAAAAATGGATTAAAAAAGGCTTGAGAATTGATTTCGAAGTTGCAGAATTTTGAGTTATGGAATAAGTTTGGCAGGTTGATTCTGGCTATCCAAGATTGAGTAAATGAATGGGGGATGACCCTATATTTATAAGGAATCAATTGGAATGTCCAAGCGTGTGGTTTGGAGGGAAATCGTGTGAAGTTGCAAACAAGAAAAGTGTGACTTCTAATTTGATCAAAAGTCATCCAAAACGCGTGTTTTGTTGTGCTAATCAATTCTGGAAGTTCACTAAACATGTTTAGAGGCAAAAAAGCGTGGAAAACTTGTGATTAGAAGCCAACAAAGATTTCAAAATCTGACTTATTATGAAACTTCAGTTTCAAGTTACCAATTTCAAAATAATGGCATTCTCAACTTAACGGGTCTTAGGGCATGATTCTTGATGCTTTAGAAAGATGAGGTTACAAGCTCTGCAATGGAAAAATAATGGAATAAAATGGATGCTTGAGCTGAAAGTTGCATTCAGTCAAAGTTGGGGAAAAAGGGTTGGCTTTCCATACTTAGAAATATTTTAAATTTTTCTTCAAAAGTGACCTATAATGTTTTGCATCCAAACATGGCCTTCCACTTGGAATTTGCTCTTGACCAAAAAAGATGGAATGAAATAAAACTCTTGAATGACATTTTGAAACTTGAACCATTCAAAATCTCCAAAAATTGAGAGAGTTATGAATTGTTGAAGTTGGCAAAAAATCATGAAATGACCTATAATCTTTTGTATCCTTAGGAAATTTTCCATCCATTTTCTCACTTTTCATATAAAATAAGGCATAGAGTTCACATCCTCAAGATAATGGTGGAAAAAGAGTGAGATCAAGGTGGTTAAAATTGACCAAGTTATGATCATTTCAAGTCACACAATAGAAATTGGGGGTTCATCTGGAGGACTTGTAATATTTCTTCATCATCAAGTTTATTCCACATGAAAACTCCTTGAAAATTTTGAAGTGATTTGTTGATAACCCTTTTAAGAGAAGGATGTCTTTGGAATCACTCAAAAATACCAAAAGATGAGCAAGATATACTTCTTTGAAGTTCAAAACCATAGCTCCTAGATCAAGAAAATGCTTTGAGGAACTTTGACAATTTTGAACAAACTTCTTGTACCAACACAAATGCTTTGTAAATAGAAGTTGTTGAGGATGAAAAATTATAATTCATAGCCACCAAAACCACTTCCATATCTTGAATGTTGAGAGAAATATGCACTTGTGATCAATGGGAACAAAGCCTTGTCCAAGCATGACAACTTCTCCAATCAACCCCTTGTACTTTTGAATCGAATTTGATAACCTTGAAATGTGGTGAACCAAAATAACCTTGCCATGCCATTTCTTCCAAAACAACTTCAATGGTGAGGTTTGAACTTCTCAAGCTTTATTGACTAGGGCATGGAAATAAACTCATGAATCCATGGAGCAACTTGCTAAATCTCATTGCCTTTACCTACATTAGTGACAAGCAAGACAAACCAACATTGCATTTTATAATTAAAAGGAACAATCAAGAAAAAATATTCATGATCACAAAAGAAAAACAAGTCAAGGTGCTTGATGATTCCTCAAAGAGCAGGACTAGAGATAGGGAGGATAACCAAAAACCCTAGTGTGATATTGTTGCGATTGAATCAATATGGTATGATGAAAGGATCTTAGGGGCAAAAATTGGGTACAACAACTGCCCTTATTTAAGTTTCTTCTATCCGGAGATGCGAAGGTTAAAAATCTTCGTGTCGACGCGATCGAAGATACTTAAATATAAAACAAACCCTATTTTGGCCCTAAGATGCCATGCAATGCTTATGAGTATGAACGCATATGAACAACTTCAAAAGGACGCAAAACACCATTAGGGATGTAGCAAAGGAAATAAGGATCAAAAGGGAAACCCAACCAGGAAAATAAATCACGGGTGAATCCAAAAAGACCCGACTCAAAGAGGATGGTAAAAAGCCAAAGGATACACCATCTTCTACTGATGGCGAAGCTACCAATGTTCACTGTAGGTAGAAAGAGGAAAGAAATGACAATACCGACATTTAATGAAGGTGAGCTACCCACGTTCACTGAAGGTAGAAGGAAAAGAAATAACAACACTGAAATTTACTGAAGGTGAGTTACCAACGTTCACTAAAGGTAGAGGGAAAAGAAATATCATAGCATCGTCGTTCACTGACGATGAACTACCAACATTCACTGAGGGTAGAAAAAAGATAAAAATCACCAACTTTCACTGAAGGTGACCTACCAACTTTTACTGAAGGTAGAAAGAGAATATATCATAGCACCGCTGTTCACTGACGATGAACTACCAACGTTCACTGAGGGTATCAAAAAGATAACAATCATCAACTTTTACTGTATGTGACCTACCAACTTTTACTGAAGGTAGAAAGAGAATGTATCATAGCACCACCATTCACTGACGATGAACTACCAACGTTCACTGAGGGTAGAAAAAAGATAACAATCACCACCTTTCACTGAAGGTAACCTACCAACTTTTACTGAAGGTAGAAAGAGAATATATAATAGCACCGCCGTTAACTGACGATGAACTACCAACATTCACTGAGGGTAGAAAAAAGATAACAATCACCAACTTTCACTGAAGGTGACCTACCAACTTTTACTGAAGGTAGAAAGAGAATATATCATAGCACTACCGTTCACTGACGATGAACTACCAACGTTCACTAAGGGTAGCATAAAGATAACAATCACCAAATGTCATTGAAGGTGACCTACCAACTTTTACTGAAGGTAGAAAGAGAATATGTCATAGCACCTTCGTTCACTGACAATGAACTACCAACGTTCACTGAGGGTAGAAAAAAGATAATAATCACAAACTTTAACTGAAGGTGACCTACCAACTTTTACTAAAGGTAGAAAGAGAATATATCATAGCACCGCCATTCAATGACGATGAACTACCAACATTCACTGAGGGTAACAGAAATATAAAAATCTTTTCCCAAAAATTCCGGTGTTTCACCTAGAATGGATCTCAACTTCTTCTTTAACCAAAGCATTATGCCTGGAAAGGGTAGATATATAAGCTGTCTCAAATAAAGAGACTACCACTTGTAAAGATTTCACAATGAATTTTCTCTGTCATATTGAAAGACTTAGAATCCACTGGAGTAACTCGACAACGAACTGCAAACTATCCATTCATAAAGAAGATAGCAAAAAGGTAACATCGACTTTTATGGAGAAGTACAAGTTGCTCAAATAAAGAGACCTACTACTTGCTGTTATGGAGGATTGTAAAATTACTTTATAGGGAATGAAGTATGACTTCGTGAGGAATGAAAAACATATTCTTGCTGAGGCGATAAAAGTCTTCTTGTGCCAAAATAAATGCACATTTCCCAAACCAATGCTTGAAGCTTGTAGAAATCCAAAGCGATAATAATGCTGGGAAACAAATATTCGAACCATAAATAAACTGGAGTGAAGCAGTCAACTAAAATGCATCCTTTGAGAAACAAACTCAATAGGGAAACCCAGTCTATCCAGACAAAGAGCTATACAGGAAGGCTAAAGCAAAAATCTTTCATGAGGGATAACTCAGTGGGGAAATTGAAAGAATATACGCTTTCTGCTTAAGGCCAACACTCTATTGGAGAGAGGACAAAATAACTCTGCAAAACAGGGTAGTATGTCAACAAAATATTAATGAACGTGAATGAGCAATGATTTTATAAATTTAACTATGCATGATGTATGTATGACTGTATGAGTGTTATCATGTATATGCTGACAAAACAGACATATAACACTGGAAGTAACCAGGAAAAAATAACTCAGACACAATCAACACTCGGCTAAATCACATCCAAGATGAACATCCCAGAAGAAAAATAAGCACCAACTGAGGAAACAAAGTCATACTGCATGGCTTAACTTTACTGGGGAGAAACGTAATTCGGAAGCAAGCAGATCAAAGCGACAAAATAGTACAGATACATGGATATAACATCCTTCTCCAGGCTTCACCAGGGAATAGCACTCCGACTTCAACGGGGAAACAAATGCTTTCAAATGTAACACCTCTATTGGGTATTGAAAAATCAATTTCTAGTATAGCAGATGGACACCAAATCATCAAAAAATTCACTGGGGAATTCAGGCCCATTTTGAAGGAGGAAAAACACACAAATTTTGTTAAGGCATATAATGTCCCATTATCAAGACATTAACTGGGTATTTCATACTGACTTCATTGGGGAGGTTAACACCATATTCTCAAACGGAAAACCAAAATCTGTTCTTCACTGAGGAAACCAGAGACCCTTGTTCTTTGAGAGTAATTATTTTACCAACTTCTCTGAAAAGAAAGAACTTCTATTACACAAATGAAACCTTCAATGGAGAAATCTTGGATTGAGTCTTCATATCATGCAAACTCAGAAAAGAAAAAAAAAGGAACCAATACTTGACTGGAGACACTGGAGTCACAAACCCAATACAGCGAAAACATCCCGAGTAAACCTTCCCGGAGGAAACAAAAACTTCTCAAAACAACTGGATTTCGTCCATCCCTGGGATCACCATTTTTGTTGTTGTTTTTTTTCTCTTGCATCACAAATCCTAAAGTAAAAGCAAATTGTAAATTCTTTTTGAAAATTAATTTTGTTATTTAATCTTTTTTCTTTGAAAGTTATTATCAATAATAAATGAAGTCTTTGCAAGCTAAATAAAATAAGAAATACAAAGAATTGGATAGAAGCTCAAATTTCATTAATAGAATGGTAGTCTGCGAATGGCGAGACTCCATGGATGATTACAAAGTTTGGAAAATGGTAATATATAACGGAAAAGATACATTGAGATACAATGACCACTATCCCCTTTAACAACTTTTGAAATCTTGAGCAGAAGCTCCCGTTGAGGTATGATGAGGATCCGAGAAGATTGTTGCTTTAATGATCAAGTCTTGTCTGATGTAGTTACTTGCCAAGAAAGTCCTTAACTTTTGCCTAAGCTGCCCTTGCGGGTTTTCAACTTAGCGGGAAATTTATTCTATTTATGTCTCTAATTTTTGCCTAGACCGCTCTTTCGGGTTTTCGGCCTACCGAGACGCTCTTTTTTGCCTAAGCCGCCCTTTCGGGTTTTCAACTTAGCGAGCAGTTCTTTTATTTCTTTAGGCAAAGTATTTCTTGACTGCATCAGCATTCATGGGACGTGGGAACTCCTTGCCATCCATATTTTCAAGAATTAATGCACCACCAGAGAAGGCTTTCTTGACAACATATGGGCCTTCAAAATTGGGAGTCCACTTGCCCCTGGAATCAGTGTTAAAAGACATGATCTTCCTGAGCACGAGGTCGCCTTCTCTGAATTCATGAGGTTTGACCTTTTTATCAAAAGCTTTCTTCATCCTTTTCTGATGTAACTGTCCATGACACAAAACTGTCATTATCTTCTCTTAGATCAAATTCAATTAGTCAAACCTGTTCTGGATCCATTTAGCCTCTGACTACTTGGTTTCCATTATCACACGCAAAGAGGGAATCTCAACCTCAATTGGGAGCACAACTTCCATTCCACACACAAGGGAAAACGAGGTTGCTCCTGTTGAAGTGCGGACAGATGTTCAATATCCATGCAAAGTAAAAGGGAGCATTTCACGCCAATCCTTATAAGTAACAACCATTTTCTGGATAAACTTCTTGATATTCTTATTAACAGCTTCAATAGCCCCATTCATCTTTGGCCTGTACGGAGATGAATTGTGATGGACAATCTTTAATTCTTCGCAAAGTTCTCTCATCATTTTATTGTTCAGATTTGAGCCATTGTCAGTGATAATTCTATTCGGCACACCATATCGACATATAAGATTATTCTTAATGAAGTGCACAACCACCTTCTTAGTAACATTAACATATGAAGCAACCTCCACACTCTTGGTGAAGTAATCAATTGCTACCAAGATAAAACAGTGTCCATTCGAAGCTTTGGGTTCTATCATCCCAATCATGTCAATACCCCACATAGAGAAAGGCCACGGGGAATAAATAACATTGATAAGTGTTGGAGGCACACGAACCTTGTCCGCATAAATTTGGCATTCATGACACTTTGAAAATTTGTAACAATCAGATTCCATTGTCAGCCAATAGTAACCTTCCCTTAGCATCTTTTTAGCCATCGAATGTCCATTGGCATGAGTGCCAAATGAACCTTCATAAACCTCATGCATCAACATGTCTGCTTCGTATCTATCCATGCATCTGAGCAAGACCATGTCATAATTTCTCTTGTACAACACATTTTTACTAAGGAAGAAAATGCCAGCCAATCTTCTCAATGTCTTTCTATCTTTATTCGAAACACCAATCGGGTATTCCTGAGTCTGGAGAAAATGCTCGATATCATAATACCAAGGTTTTTCATCTGCTACCTCCTCTGTTGTAAACATATGGCGGGTCTATCCAGTCGCTGGACCATAATTCGAGGTATATCATTCCAAGTATTCACTTGATACATAGAATCCAGAGTTGCCAGAGAGTTTTCCATTTGATTTTCATCTCTAGGAATTTGATGGAATTCAACTTTATTAAAGAAGGGTAACAACCTTCTATCATAATCTTTTTAAGGGATCAAGCCGGGATGACGAGTATCCCTCTCTCCTTTAATATGATTTATTACCAAAGCCGAGTCACCATACACATCAAGAATTTTAATTCTGAGATCAATAGCTTCTTCAAGACCGATGATGCAAGCCTCATATTCTGCCATATTATTAGTACAATCAAACGTCAACCTTGCAGTAAAAGGAATATGTGACCCATGTGGAGTGACAATCATAGCACCAATTCCTTTAGCATAAGCATTCACGTCTCCATCAAATACCATACTCCAGCGAGATTCAGGATCAGGACCTTCCTCAGGCAATGGTTCATCACAATCTTTCACTTTTAGGAACATCACATCCTCATTGGGGAATTCATACTTCACAGGCTGGTGATTCTCAACTGGTTAGTGAGCAAGATAATCTGCCAATACACTGCTTTTAATAGCTTTTTGAATGCAGTATTCAATGTCATATTCATATAAAAACATCTTCCAGCGGGGAATTCTCCCAGTAAGAGCAGGCTTTTCAAAAATGTACTTGATTGGATCCATTTTGGAGATCAACCAAGTAGTGTGATTCAACATATATTGCCGCAAACGTTTGGCCGCTCAGGGCAGAGCACAACATGTCTATTCTAGCATGGAATACCGCGACTCACAATCAGTAAACTTCTTACTGAGATAATAAATGGCATACTCTTTCTTTCCCTTTTCATCTTGTTGTCCCAGAATATAACCCATGGAATTATCTAACATTGTCAGATACATAATCAATGGTCTTCCTTCGACAAGAGGGAGCAAGATAGAAGGTTCAAGCAGATATTCTTTAATACTTTCAAATGCCCTTTGGAAGTCATCCATCCATACACAACCTTGATCTCTCTTTAACAACTTAAAGATCGGTTCACATGTTGCAGTCATGTGGGAAATGAATCTGGAAATATAATTCAAACGCCTGAGGAACCCTCTGACTTGCTTTTCATTTCTTGGCACTGGAATCTCTTAAATTGCTTTGAATTTATCAGGGTCAACTTCAATCCCTCTCTGGCTAATAATGAAACCCAACAATTTCCCTGATCGGGCAACAAAGGTACACTTATTTGGATTCAAGCAGAGACGATACTTCCTCAAACGCTGAAACAATTTCAACAAATCTTTTACATGCCCTTCTTCAGTCTGGGATTTAGCAATCATATCATCAACATATACTTTAATTTATTGTGCATCAGATCATGGAATAGGGTTATCATAGCCCTCTGGTACGTTGCACCAGCGTTCTTCAACTCGAAGGGCAACACTCTATAACAAAATGTTCTCCAGGGTGTGATAAATGTTGTTTTCTTCCATGTCCTCTGAAGCCATTCTTATTTGATTATACCCGTAAAATCCGTCCATGAACGAGAATACTTTGAATTTTGCTGTGCTATCCACTAACATATTAATGTGTGGCAATGGAGAATCATCTTTTGGACTAGCTTTATTTAGATCTCTGTAATCTACGCACATGCGGACTTTTCCGTATTTTTTCGGTACTGGGACAATATTGGCAATCCATTGAGGATACACTGACGTCACGAGAAAACAAGCATTAATCTGCTTTAGAACCTCCTCTTTGATCTTCACTACCATATCTGGGTGAGTTCTTCTCAACTTCTGTTTGATTGGCGGACACTCTGACTTCAACAGAAAATGGTGCTCCACAATATCTGTATCTAGACCAGGCATGTTGTGATGCGGTGGGAGAACTGACTTGAGGTTTTTTCATTTTATCGCAAATTTTGCGGTTAGCAAGAGTCGCCATCGACTTTTCTTTTATCCAAAAGGAAAGGTGAAAAAGCACAGGAAAGACCTTTGAGATGTTTTCTTGAGTTCGGGGGGTAGATTATGAAAAGGGAAGGTATTAGTACCCTTTTCATCCATGGTTTTCCATGGGCTCTTAGTTACTTGCTTAGATCACTTGCTTTTATTGTTAGAAATTGTGTTTAGCGTGGTTTTGAAATTATTTTGTAAAAGAGGCCATTTGTTTAGGCAATCTTTGTAATGATTCTCGTTCGTAAGAATGTATACAAAGATGTTTGTCTTTTTGAAAATGTTTTCAATGTTTGTAAGATGTTTTGAAATGTGTGTGTGTTTTGAAAATAGCAAGTATGTCTTTGTTTTGAAATGGAGCAAGTAACTAGAAGCTATCTACCTACTCAAATGTCTTTCCTATGTATTTTCTATTCCTTTGACATTGTTGTCTTACCATTGATTTGGTAATAAACCCTATCTTTGGATGTAAACGGGACGGGCTTGGGTCATCGTATAGCCATGATTAGCAATGTTTGCAAAGTATCTTAGCATTTTGAGGGACCAAGATCATTTTATAAGGCAACTTTTGAATAGCGTCATCGAGGGACTATGATCTTAAATTTGTTTTGTTTTGCCAAGATACTTCGCATGCGTAACATGGTCATTTTTGTTTTAGACAACCGAGTGGGGAAACCCTAAGGGTGCTTGTGTGCAAGTGTATTATTTTCATGCTTTTGATTTTGTCTTGTATTTAGAGTGTTCTATTTTGCTTTGTTTTGTTCTTGTCATTCAAACCCTAATTACTAACCATGGCATATAAAGCGATAAATTGCATAATGTAAATATACTAAGCTATTACAACAATTTTATGGGAGGGGGGAATACAAGTTTGAATGGGGATTTGCATAAATATAAAGCTAAATACATTATTACAACCAAATCAAATTTGTACGAATTTAAGATAAATACAAAACAATATTTAAAATGTAATGCAATGTAATGTACATGTAAAGAGATTTTTTGATGTCTTATTTTTATGTAAAAGAAAATTTAATCTAAACCTAAAATTATAAAAAGAAAAGAATTAATTTTTAAAGGGGTTTAACCCTAATTATTATTTAAGAGAAAATAAAGTTTCTATATTATTATTTTGTATATTTTCTTATATAAAAATAATAAATAATATTGTAATAAAATATAAAATTTCATGTGTTCAAAAAAAATAAGTATTTATAAGTATGAAATGCAAAATAAATTAAACTAAATATATTTAATTATATTTACAAGTTTATTAAGAAAATAAATTATATCCTATCAAAATAAACTATATTTTTATGTGAGAAATAATAAAAAAAAATAAAAAAAGTGTAATATTATTAATTTATATTTTTGGAATTTTTATATATTAGAAAAAATATTTAATATGTAAAAAATAAAAATAAAACAAAATAAAAATAAAAATATGAAAGTTAGTAAGGGGGGGGGGGGGGGGGGGGTGATGAAGCAGATTTGTGATAAGATTAGCAAAAACACTGGCCCAAAGCAAAAGCCTAAACATGCAAAAAAGTCACAAAAAACTGAAAAGGAAAATGTGAAAAAATGCAAAAGTAGCGCGCAGGTTCGAACCCAGGACATGAGTCTCACCAGCGCGCTGCTTTGCCACTGGGGTGGCTATACTTCCATTATCTTTAATGAAACAAAAACAACATATCCCAAAACGCGCTCTTTCCCTGTTTCATCTTCTTCCTCAAGCCTTGGCCGGATCCCCTGTAACTTCTTCATACTTCCATGAAAATAAAAACTTATAACATGAAAATTATAATACTTGAACTCATGATTTCAACCATATAAGTTATGTAAACTAATTATTAAAGATTAAGGAGAATTTAAACAGCCCTAAATCATGACCTAATATTTCCAGAAATTTCAAGTTTCAAATTCTCTTAGCACAAGTAAAATCAATGCAAGATAATGATATGTACAACTTCGTTATGATGAGGACTATATTTTTTATTCACAAATCGTGGCCTATGGTTGCCTGTACAAAGAGATAGAGTTTGAAAATTTACCTCCTTCAGCTGGAATCATGTATGGAAATGGAGTGACTTTAATGGAGGCCTGATTCTTGCTTGATCTTCCTTGAGCTTCCCTGAATCTATTCCAACCCTTGCCTTGCTCTAAAAGTAGCTGGAACTCCTTGCCCAAGTCTAGTTGCAAGCTCTGAAGTCAACAATGGCAGATGGTGAAGGAGTGATTACATAACAGGGATGATGATTTGGATGGGCTTGATATCAAGTATGTGAGGCGTTTGAACAATCTAAACACAAAACGCACGAGCCAAATGGAAGTTGGATGTGTTTGTGCAGAAATTGTAGGTTTGAACAGGTTTTTGGTGTTTTTTTAGTTTGGGAGTGTTTCAGGTCTTGGCTAAGCGTGCTTTGTGTTGCATATGGTTTGTATATTAGTATTGAAATGGTCTTAGGTCAGCTTCCCAACAGATCTGCAAATGCTAGCCTTTTTGCCAACTTTCTTGTACTTGAAGAAAAGTCATAAGACCCAAGCTTCACATGCTTGTACCAGCTTGTTTATGGTTGGTATGAGTTTGTACAACTTTCTTGTGACCTGTGAGATTTGTATGCACCAAGGGGACAGGTCCAATGCTCAAGATTACAAAGTTTGCAAAAGTTACTCTTTTTCAAAATGGTAATGGAACCTTTTTGCCATAAATGGAATTACAAGTTGAATAAAGATTCAAAAGCATGGATAGAGGCTTTGTCAACTGAGTAAGCATTTAATTAAGGAGTGTGGAACAAGTTTAAGACCTGTACAACATGAATTATCCAGCATAGCAGTGATTTGCAACTTGGTTCTTCATGAAATGGCTTGAACAAAAAGTGAGAAAATGCCAATTTCCTCTCTTCGATTCTCCCTACTCAAAAATGATTTTGAGGAGTTCTTGGAAATTTTGGAAAGCTTGGAGTGTGCTCTATAATTCATCTTTGAAATTAATTTTGAGATACCTCATGAAACTAGGTGAAAAGTTGCCATGAAGTTGGGTCCAAAACCTGCCTAAATTAGGGAAAATTTTTCACTAAGTTAACAAGTTCATGACCATGTATTCACAAATTTATATCTTGAGATCCAAGCATCTTTATGGAAAAGTGTGTGAAGAAAAGTTGTAGATTTCATGGAGATCTACAACTTTCATGTTGGGAACTTTCCTTGAATCATTATGCATCATGGTGTAAAAGTGGTGTAAAGTTGAGAAAAAATAAGAAAATTTTCTATACTTAGAAAATTTCTAAGTTAGAAAAATTTCAAATTCAAAACCCTAATTTTCAAAATTAGTTTTCTTGATGAACAATTTTCACATTTGGAAATGTTTTGATGAATTATGACCCTTGGTACTTGATTTTGACCAAAAAGTCAAAGTTTGACTTTTCAGTATACAATTGACTTTTGATCAATTGACTGCAAATTTCATCTATCAATCCAATGAACTTGATATGTTTTGAGCCATGTAATTAAGTCAAGATGATGCCATTGGATCCTTGAAATCATGCTTGAACTCAATTGGTCATTTTCTAAGTTAAAAATTAGAAATTGCCTTTCCTTAGTCAAAACCCTAATTTTGACCATTTTGCCCTTTTTGTGATTTGATCAAATTTCTTGAGGAATTGTGATCCAAACTTGACCAAATGATAAATATGAGTTTAAAATGTTGTTGTGGATGAGAAATCATGAAGTTTTACTTTAAATTGGCTATGGTTGACTTTTCCCCCAATACAGTTGATTTTTAGGTCAACTGTCCAATTGACTGATAAAAAATGTGGTTCAAGGCTTGAAACTTGTCATGAGTGATCTTAGGGATCCATAATGATGTTTGAAAGTCATATGAAGCATTGATGGTCCAAAAATCCTTGTGCAAACTCAAACCCTAATTTTGGGTTATCAGTGCAAGATGAGATGTCTTGAGCTGACCAAACCCTAATCCAGTCTTGAGTCAAAGTGATCTTGTGAGAAAAGTCTTGGTAAATGAGAGGGAAAATTTTGGGGTACAACATATGTCTTGATAAGACCAAGCAAAAATATCCACATATTCTTTCAACAACTCAATCAACCTGCTCTTCACATCAGGATGCAACAATGCTCCAATCTTGACTTCTTTCGGATCTTCTTCTGAACCCAAATTGATTACTTCCAATGGATCTTTATATGGATGAATAGAGTTTTCCTTGCGCTCAAGAAACCATGAGACCTCTTCTATAATCTCATCACAGTCTTCTTCTTCGGCCCCATACACAGGACATTCAAAATTGGGAGAGGGTGCAGGGTCATTGTATTCAATGGGTTTTTTAATTAATCTGCACATATGATTTATGATTGCATTTAGAAACTGACACATATAACAAGTGATCATGCAGACTGTATTTCAGTTATTATTTATTTTAAAAGGTTTTTTTTCTAATTACCATTTTCCAAGAAAAAGCAAAAAATAAAGACACAATTTGGGAAACAAAGACAACTTTTATTATTGATTTTAAAAGTCACATCAAACAGATAAGTCCTACAATATTAATACTTACACCTTGGGCAGAGTGAAAGCTTTTCAAAAGGATTAACAAATCAAATTACTTTGAAACATGTATGCAAGAGGGAACATCAATGGTGATCCAGTTCTGAACCCTAACTCTGTGCGTCACATAATTTGGCATTTCCGGCTCTACTTCATCTTCCACAATGGCATTAATCCCAGAAACAATTGGATGAAGATAACCCCCGCTACGGAAGATGTCTTGATACTTGCCTGTAGCCGACTTCAGCTCCATGCTTTTACCTTTGTCTTCTTCAAAGAGAACCCCAAGCCAACTCTATTCTTGTTTACAGGTGGATCCACAATCCGTCCCCAAACTTCACTATAGCCATTACGCACAACCTACTGCGCATCCTTGAGCGAAACCATAGAATTCTCATTTCCTCTTATGTTGTCAATGGATAAATCTTGGAACTGCGTTCCAACAGCATCTTCATCCGCCTCCACAATGCTGAAAGAGGATAAATGAGATATCAATAATGCCTGTCCTCCATTTATGATCACAACTTTCCCTTCACGTACAAACTTCAGTTTCTGGTGTAAAGTTGAAGTGACAGCCCCTACCTCATGTATCCACGACCATCCTAGAAAACAGATGTAAGCGGGTACAATATCCATGACTTGGAAAGTAATCTGAAACATATGTGGGCCTATATGAATTGACAAGTCCACTTCACCAATAACAGATTTCCTTGATACATCAAACGCTTTCACAATGATGCCACTCGGGAGCATGGCCGTTCCTTGATATTTCAACTTCATAAGTGTGCTCCTCTGTATAACATTCAAAACAAATCCATTATCAATCAACACATTGGATAGTGAATCATTCTTGCAATTCATAGATATGTGGAGGGCCAGGTTGTGATTCCTTCCTTCATTTGGCAAGTCATCATCGCAGAAACTCAGGTTATTACATGACGTAATGTTCCCTACTACACTGCTGAATTGGTCAATAGGCATGTTACTTTCCACAAAAGCTTGATCCAGTACCCTCATCATAGATTCTCTGTGAGCAGAGGAGTTCATCAATAAAGCCAAGATATATATTTTTGAAGGAGTCTGCAATAGTTGATCTACAATTCTGTAGTCGCTCATCTTGATTATCTTCAAAATATCATCCACTTATTTCTCCAACGTAGCTCCACTAGATTCACCCGTAACCTTCTTGGGTTCAACATTCTCAGCAATTTTCTTTCCAGCAGTAACATCTCCTCGAACAACTGGTGCAAATACACGACCGCTGCGGGTCACTCTGCTAGTCTCAGCAATATTTCCAACATCAGGCATTGGCTGGATGAGAACTTCGACACCATCCTCTAAGATTGTAGCGTTATATTTGTAGGGTACAACCTTATATGACTTGTAGAGAACATGACTCGGAAAACTAATCACCAATGGGGTAACAACTGGCTTTCTATAATACTCAACTTCAAAATGGGCGGGTGCACCAAAACAAGGCACAATGATGTTTACCCCCTCTTCAACACAACCAGTCATTATCGAGTCATCTATGGAAAATAAATCCTCATCTGAGGAGAAATACTCATCTGCAGAGACGTACTCATCACTCGACTCTTCTTCAGCCAAACAAACCTCAATCATATCAACTTCATGGTAATCATCCCTTTGACTTGTAACCTTGATAGTTCCATTATCTAACAACAAGTGAACACCTTTCATCAAGATTGAACATCCTCGGGAGTCTCGACAGAAAATTCGGCAATATCCATACTGATGTTCCACCTGACCAGTCAAGTGGCAGAAAGTAGCATGCAATTGCATAAGGTCCTCATTCATATACTCCACATAAAAAATTATGAACTCTCTAGGACATCCACAAACCATATTTACTTCCTCTTCATACTCTGCCCTAGGCCTGATTATGTGGATGAGGCCCTCATCCATCATCTCCTGCAAATCGGCCTTTATCTTGTCACAACACTGTATGTCTGTACTGCAGATAGTGCAACCGGCATGGTCTTGTGTATAATAGCTAAATTCACAGAGGTATGCATGAATTTTCACCAAATCTCCTCTAACTAGATGAATATCAAAAATCTGGAAGTCGTTTGGACAACGGGCCACCATATTCATAGCATTTGCTCCTCCATGCTTGGCTAGAGGATTGTTTTTCACATTAGGGCCCACATCCTTGAAAGATAGAATACCATACTTCACCAATTTCTGCACCTCAGTCTTCAAAGAATAACAATTCTCAACATTATGCCCCGGTGCTCCCTGATGAAAAGCACATGTTTGGTCTGCCTTGTAATACCAAGGCAATGATGATGGTACAGCGGGAGGTGGTCGGGTCTGAACCAACTTCTTCTGAATCAAAGCCGGTAGTCACTCCGTATAACTCATGGGAATAGGGTCATAACTCTCCCTTCTCTGATTATACCCTTGATTCCCCTACTGGGATGGTCTCTGATAAGTAACGGTGGTTGGAGCTACACCAACAACTGGAGTAACTGGGGCGACTTGCTGATGACACTGATAATTTCTTCTAGGAGGATTAACCCTCCTCTCTGTCATAACATCATTCATATCTCCTTCCTTCTTCTTGGTAAACCTATAAGATGGCTTCTTCGCACCTCCATAACTTTCACATTTCGTGAGACAACCCTCTCTTACAGCCTCTTCTAGACGGATACCCATGCATACCATTTCAGTAAAGTCACTTGGCGCACTCGCTACCATCATCTCATAGTAGAAAGCACCCAGAGTTTTCAAGAAAATATTAGTCATCTCCTTCTCTTCCACGGGAGGAATCACTTGGGCGGCTACCTCACGCCATCTCTGTGCATATTCTTTGAATGATTCCCTGTCCTTCTGAACTATGGCTCTGAGTTGATCACGGTCAGGTGCCATGTCCATATTGTATTTGTATTGTCTCATAAATCCTTATCCCAAGTCATTGAAAGTATGGGTATTGACATTGTCCAAACTCATATACCACTTCAGCGCATCACCGATCAAACTAACCTGAAAAAGTGAATCAGTAGACGCTGATCGTCAGTATGGGTAGACATTCTCCTTACATACATCACCAAATAAGTATGAGGGCAAGTGTTTCCCTTGTACTTCTGAAACTTTGAGACCTTAAATTCTTCAGGTATCTTACCATTCGAGACCAAGCATAACTCATTCACATTCTGCCCGAATAACACTTTTCCCTTGAGGGCTTTCATCTCCCTCTACATCTGGTCAAACTGCTCTTGAAAGTCATCCATTATGCCATAAAAACCCAAGTCTTCACTTGGTGGAGGAAAATTACGATAAACATCATTGTTAACAAATGGAACCATATTCACCGAAGGAAGTGCAGTAGGAACATGTACCATAGGAGGTGTAAGAGTAACAGTAGTCTGAACAACTGGAGTATCTTGAGGACCAAGATTGAAACCTTTAGGCGTAAAGTTCTCTGGCATTCCCCATGGATAATCTTGAGGCATGCGATTCTGAGCAACAGTTGGGGTAGCGGACACAGGAACAGCTGGAGCTTCAGCAGTAGCCCTTATTGATTGAGGTTGAACACTCTGTGGCTGATCCTGAGCAGCCACCAGAGATTCCATCGGAGCAGTAAGATTGGTTGTGCCAGCCTTCAAAGTAGAAACTTCCTCGCACAGCTCGCGATTCTCTTGTTCTAAGTTGTCCATCTTCCTTCTGAAATTAGCTCGAGTGTTGTAGTGGTGAGTCAGTTTGCTGAACAAAGTAAAGAAGCTTGGTAAGACACTTGGATATGCATAAAAAATGCAAGAAATATGTGCAATATGATGCATGATGTGTAATGCACATGATGTTATTTTGTTATTTAATATTTCAAGGGATTTAAAGTTTATAGACATGTTGCAAATATCGAAGTAATAACGCATTTGAAAATACTAAAATTTTATATTATAATAACTTCAAAATGGATTACAAGTTTTAGTGATCCCAAGTACAAGATGAAAATAAAGTCTAAAAACCCAAGCGAAGCTGATGGAGATCACTCTATACGCTAGCGCTTCCCTGTAAGCCTGGAAATCTAAGCCTTCAATATTGTGGTAACCTCCTTCCAATTACCTGAATTAGAAAGTGAGTAATCAACATCTTACTGAGGCTTAGGATGAAATAAATCCCCTTGCCTCTCCATAGTCTCTACTTCTCGACTCTCAAGGATCTCAATCAAGTCGTCTTTCTCCTTCAAGTCTGCTCTGTAGGAAATCTCTGAAGTTTGGCACTTATTCTTCCAAGCTTCCTTTTCCTATTTCATCCTGACTAAATAAAGTTGTAGCTCTTCCACATCATCTAATAGGGGAGGAGTGGTCTTCACAAACAAATCAGGCATATGTGCTTCCTGGGAATACGACATCTTCAATTGAATAGCTCTCGCTTGAACCAACTGAAGATATGGCTCCAAAGAAACAACCCCCTAGGTCCCAAGTCTTTCCTACTCTTCTTATGAATGTGATGCCATACCTTCGCAAAAGTGTTCCCTAGCTTCCTTATGGCCTTCTCCCTCCTTCAGAAAGAAATTACTCAAATGAATACTATTTGGTTTATCCCTCATCGGATAACCAAGCTGTCGTCGTGCAAGAACAGGGTTATAGTTAATTCCTCCCTTAGTACCAAGAAGAGGTACATTGGGGAAACTACCACAACTGTCAACAATATCTATATCCTGGTAAGCTTGATGATACCAATCAATATCCGAGTGAGTAAGTGCCATGATCTTAGGAGCCCAACAGGGTTCCTTCCTGACAACCCAGAAAGTATCAGACTGAGGCATATGAGAGATAAACCACCAGTACAACAAAGGCGTGCAACAGATAATCATCCCCCCATAATAAGAATTCTGAAGATTAATAGTGTAATAAGCATCACCCAACAATGTAGGAACTGGGTTTCCAATCATGAAGATCCTGATAGCATTAACGTCAACAAACTTATCCACATTAGGAAATAAAAACAACTCGTAGGCAAGTAGAGCAACGATGGCCTCAAAAGTGACTGTACTCTTCATCTTGGCAAAGTAATAAGCTTTCTCCAATAAGAACTGAGCTGGTAATCCTCTAATCCCTCCTTTAGTATTTATATGGGCTTCCACCTTAGACTTCCCCATATGAATCAAAGCAGCAATCTCATGAGATTTTGGCTCACCCTCCAAGCCAGTGAAAGGAACACGATCAATAATGGGTAAATCCAGTAGATAAGAATACTTCTCTAGTGTAGGCATCAACTGATAGTCGGGAAAAGTAAAGCAATGATACATTGGATCATAGAACTGGACCAAGGTCGAGAGAATACCCTCCTTCCTCTTCAGCTTCATGAGAGGAATAATGGATCCATACTTCTTCCGAAAATCTGCAGAACACTCAATCTCGGGAATTATACTGATCAACTCATCTATCTTGGGATCCTTGAAACTGTACTTCCCGGTCTTTCTTTTTCCTGAATCCATGGTTAAAAAGTACCTGAGATATTCAGAAATAGTCAACTTTTAAATCCCTTGAAATAAGATTTCTTCAAAATATGCTTATGAGTGCATGGATGTATGATGCAAGAATCACACACAAGATCACACATATAGGGTTCTTAGGTTCAACATCACGAGCATGAGGTCGAAGGTACTACCCATAAGGTGTTGGTCTAAAAGTTATCACCTGCCGAACAAGGTCCTAGAGGTTCCTAGAGTCTACATCCTTCCTTCAGATATTACCAACTTCTCGATTAACTCGGTAGTTAGTAATATTCTCAAGAAAAACTCGTCCGAGCGTAGTATCGCGTGACAACTATTTCCGGATTACTCCATCATAGCTTCCGCACTACACATAAAAGGCCAAGATGGGTTTGGTATTCCACGGTCCTCAGCTTTAGCAGGCTACCAGGTCGAAAGCAGTACGTCTTCCCGATTACTCGATAAACGACACTACAGTCAAAGGGGCCTCCACTGAGTGGGGGATCTCATGCCTCCTTTTTTGGGATTACTCCCTCAAAGTTAACATGACTATACCGCCCGTCCTATCTTAAATTTTGCCCAAGTCTTGGTATATGACTTATAAGTAATCACCAAGTACCCTGAAAACCAGGAAAATCCAGATAAACGTATATACAACATATAACACATAACCAACAATATCACATATACATATATAAACAAAGATAGGCTCAACCACTTAGGGATGGACTAGCAAGAGGTTAATCTATCCCCAATGAAGTCGCCATTTTTATGTAGCAGTAGAAATGTTTAAGACTAAGCCATTGGACTGGCTTGACTTATACAGATCAAAATAAAAATCGCCACTGTGTTTATTGTTTCCAAAGGAATGGGAAAAGAGTGAATAACCCAAAAAAGATGGGGAAAGATTCAAGGTAAGGGGGTTGGTTATGCAAAGGGAAGGTATTAGCACCCTAAACATCTAGGGTACTCCGTAGGAACCTCTTTGTAAAATCTGTATATTTTGGCTATAAAATGTTGTATGTAAAATAGATGGTGGAGGTGAGAAAAGAAATATATTTTTTATGATTTTTGAACCCGCCGCGGTTGCAAACCTTTAGTGCCTACGTACCACCTTTCGTGCAATAAGGGATCAAGGTACACGTAGTTCCTCATTGAAAATTTTAAAACACAAGTGTGTTGGTTAATTTTATGAGATAAGACATCGTCGTCATTGTCCGTGTGGAAAACATACTTACTACCCACAATCATGAGGAAGGAGAATTTGCATCATCTAAAAGTGGAGGATATGGATTGGATTTTAAAATCAACAATACCTCACTCAACACCCAAGTGGAAAATATCTCTCTTCATTGCATATTGTAGAATTATAGTTGTTTGCATCACTACAAGGAATGACAAAAGTCTAATCTTTTGAGAAATGTTTTTAAAGTAAAAGCCAAAGTGGCAAAAATGGTTTGAAATGAGATTGATTGACTTTTAGTCTTCTCAAAAAAAAGGACAAGGTATTATTAAATTGATTAGGGTTTATTCATGAAAACATTTTGAAAATGCATGGACCTAAGTCCAAGTTTATTATGAAAGTAATTTAAGTTTAAAGAACAAGAAAGAGTTTTCAAAAAGGGGAAGAAGATTTTTGATATTGAAGAAGATGGGAGGAGAAGAAGAGACTATCCTAAAGCATAAGGTAAAATCTAGGGATAAGAAACATCTAACCAACAAGAAGCTAATACTTGACATTATGAGCCAAGATAGAATTCCCAATTTTTGGATTGAAACCAAGTAAGCAAAGATATTAGACCTCTTGTGAGAACCAAACTTCAAGTGTATTAAGTCTTCACAAAAATTGGACAGAGTAACGGTTGTATACGGGTGAATTCCAGACTACAAACAAAGTATGTAATAACAATAACTTGCACATAAAGCAAACAAACAACTCAATGTCTTGAGGTAAACCTCAAGAACTCTAGACAAAATATCAATTAAGGTCACAAGGTCTCTAACACTAAGTCCAAAAAGTCCAATACTCCATGATGCCAAGGATAGTAACCAAATAGTCCAAGTATCATTATAGTTATTTAGGGTTTATGTTGATTATTAAGTGTCTTCAAAAAAGGAAATAAGAGCTCAAATGAGCAAAAACAAAAATGACAAGAAAGTAAATGCCCAAATGAGCAAAGATGAAAATAGCATGAAATGTAAAATGCTAAAAGTAAATGATACATGAAATAAAAGGGCATATAATAAAAACACAAGATAAAGTCAATTATTAGTGATTAGTGGTTAGCTGGCTGGATGATCATCTTGAAACTTGCATTTGGAACTTATTAGAGGATTGGTAGAACCAAAGCCTCCACAAAACAAGTTGCATTTGCTTTTTGTCAAGTATATCATCCATTTGGAATCCTCACAAGTACCATTTAATGATCAATGATGTTTAAGTGATCCGCATTGACCAAAAGTGTTGTAGATCCATTAGAGGATTGGTAAGACCAAAGCCTCCACACAATGAATCTCAAGGTTATTGGATCAAAGAGATCAAATTAACATACTTGAGCTTGCAAACATAGGTTTGGGCCATAAATGATCATTTATTCGAATCGGGACAAAATTTAGCGCTAAGTTAAGCAATCGTAAGTGGACTTATATAGAAGTCGCACCTATCATGAGGCTGGTCAATAGCAATCTATGCACCATTTATTTTGAGACATGATATAGAGATCATACTCCAATATCACTTAGTGCAATAAGAAAGGAATGAGATGGAGAGGGGTGAGAGAGAACATACAAACCACTTTTGAATTAAATTTAAATCAAACTATTATTAAAATCATTCATCCATTTTTGTGGAGTTAGACTCAACACCATGGATCCAATGATGTTAATAAAGCTTATGATCAAAAATTTAACCCAAGATCAGCGAGAAAATAATCACAAAATAATATTGCATTTAATATATATATTAAAAAGGTTTTTAAGATGTTTTTAAAATGGAAATAAAAGAAAAAAACATCAACTATATTCAAATTAATCAAGCAATAAAAAGTGAGACCATAGAAAAATCAGAAAAGGGCTCAAATATTTTTATAAAATTTTTGGTAATTTTTTAAAGTCAGAAACTATTTTTTAAAATTAAAAGAAATGAGTAAAGTAAACCAAAAATGATAAAAAATAACAAAATTAGGAAAAAAATAAAATGACATCACCAATATTTGTCACAATATCATTGGATCATTCCATAATTTTTTCAGAATTTAAAAATGTATAAAAGTATTTTTAAACATTTAAAAAAATTCAAATAAAGTGAAAATTTATAAAAAATGTCAAAACACAACATTAAATTGTGAAAAAATAAAAATCAGAAAGAGAATAATCAAAAACAAATTTGATAATTTTTCCATATTTTTTGGACTAAAAATGAATTTTCTATGATTTTTTGAAGTTTAAAACAATTAAATATAAAAATCAGAAAATAAAATAAAAACCAAAAAGATGTGGACCAATGGATGAGAGTCAAAACACGTTAGTAATCAAATCCAAGGGATCTGGCGCACTGTGCATATCATGGTCATTAGTGAATAAAACATAGGATTATTAATTAAATTAGATTTAAAAAAAAAAGATGGCGCACCTTTATTGGTTGGAAGATGACACGTTGGTCATCTTCAACCTCCATCCAACGTGAATTACAGATCTCTCAAACTGTAAAATCAGAAGCTCAAACTTATGCCATTCGCTTCGTCTCTTCAAGACAAAGACAACCACACCCTCTCGACAAATTTATATAAACTGTAGCTCAAGCAATTTGGAAGTAAAGTTTTGAAAAGGAATTTGAAATTTCATGGTCAAAAAAAGTTTCCAGATAAAAGTGAGTGTTGCGACTAGAACCAGGGCAATGATAGCATCACAATGATATCAAAGTTTTGAAGAATTGATGAAGGGATCTACCTATTGAAGTTGAGTTGCAGAGCTCTGAAACTGGACTTCTATGGAGCAATATAGGGCACGATTCTTGAATGTAATTATATGGTTAGCTTCAGGGAAGATCAAGGAAGGTGAATTGATGGAAAAAATGGATTAAAAAAAGGCTTGAGAATAGATTTCGAAGTTGAAGAATTTGAGTTATGGAATAAGTTTGGCAGGGTGATTCTGGCTATCCAAGCTTGAGGAAATGAATGGGGGATGACCTTCTATTTATAGGGAATCAATTGGAATGTCCAAGCGTGTGAAATGATGAAGTTTGGAGGGAAATTGTGTGAAGTTGCAAACAAGAAAAGTGTGACTTCTAATTTGATCAAAACTCATCCAAAACGCGTGTTTTGTTGTGCTAATCAATTCTGGAAGTTCACTAAACATGTTTAGAGGAAACAACTCGTGGTAAACTTGTGATTAGAAGCCAAAACAAAGATTTCAAAATCTAACTTGTGATGAAACTTCAGTTTCAAGTTACCAATTTCAAAACAATGGCATTCTCAGCTCAACGGGTCTTAGGGCATGATTCTTGATGCTTTAGAAAGATGAGGTTACAAACATTGAAATGGAAAAAGAATGGAATCAAATGGATGCTTGAGATGAAATTTGCATTGAGTCAAAGTTGGGAAAAAGAAGTTGACTTTCCATACTTAGAAATATTTCAATTTTTTCTTCAAAAGTGACCTATAATGTTTTGCATCCAAACATGGCCTTACACTTGGAATTTGCTCTTGACCAAAAAATATAGCATTAAATAGACCTCTTGAATGACACTTTGAAACTTGAACCATTCAAAATCTCCAAAAATTGAGAGAGTTATGAATTGTTGAAGTTTGCAAAAAATCATGAAATGACCTATAATATTTTGTATCCTTAGGGAATCTTCTATCCATTTTATCACTTTGCATATAAAAGAAGGAATAAATTTCATATCCTCAAGATCATGGTGGTAAAAGAGTTGGATCAAGGTGATAAAAATTGACCAAGTTATGATCATTTTAATTCACACATGAGAAATTGGGGGTTCATCTAGAGGACTTGTAATCTTTCTTCATCATCAAGTTTCTTCCACATGAAAACTCCTTGAAACTTTTGAAGTGATTTATTAATAACCCTTTAAAGAGAAGGATGACTTTGGAATCACTCAAAAATACCAAAATATGAGCAAGATATGCTTCTTTGAAGTTCAAAACCCTAGCTCCTAGATCAAGAAATTGCTTTGAGGAACTTTGACAATTTTGAACAAACTTCTTGTACCAACACAAATGCTTTGTAAATAGAAGTTGTTGAGGGTGAAAAATGAGAATTCGTAGCCACCAAAACCACTTCCATATCTTGAAAGTTGAGATAAATATGCACTTGTGATCAATGGGAACATAGCCTTGTCCAAGCATGACAACTTCTCCAATCAATCCCTTGTACTTTTGAATCAAATTTGATAACCTTGAAATGTGGTGAACCAAAATAACCTTGCCATGCCATTTCTTAAAAAACAACCTCAATGGTGAGGTTTGAACTTCTCAAGCTTTATTGACTAGGGCATGGGAATAAACTCATGAACCCATGGAGCAACTTGCTAAATCTCATTTCCTTTACCTACATTAGTGACAAGCAAGACAAACCAACATTTCATTTTATTAATTAAAAGGAACAATCAAGACAAAATATTCATGATCACAAAAGAAAAACAAGTCAAGGTGCTTGGTGATTCCTCAAAGAGCAAGACTAGAGATTGGGAGGATAACCAAAAACCCTAGTGTGATCTTGTTGTGATTGATTCAATATGGTATGATGAAAGGGTCTTAGGGGAAAAATTGGGGTACAACAGAAACAATATATTTTTGTTTTACATTTTACTTCGTTATTTCTTTTCTCTCTCTCTTATCCAACTCTCTCATTCTCTCTTATCTCACCAAACCATCATCACAGAAACCCTAAATCATTGTCGCTTCTCTCAAACCCTAATCGAAAACGATCGTTCCCTTACCCACAAATCCAATGTTATCCCACAACCTAAACTGTGAATCAAAGCAGAAAATAAAAAAACAAGATTTAAGTCGTTAGCTCTGATCGTGATTGTTTTTGCGCCTCCTTTGTGTAACTCCTTCCGATCCCTTTTTCTCTCGTGTTTGATAGGTACCAAACGGTAGTGGTGGAGGCAGTAGCGGTGCGATGGTGACAAACTAGGGCTTCAGATGTTGAAACCCTAGGTTTACACAGAGCGGTGGTGAGTAAGGGTTCACAACAGCAATTGAGTCTCCTTCTTCTCTGTTCTTCCTTCTGTCAAAATTTTCTTCCCCTCCTCTTGTCTTAGAACTCTAAGGTTTTTATAATGTTCTAGGTTCAGATATATTAGGAATTTTCTGTATGATAGTTGTTAGTTTTAGATCTATTAGAGAATTAGAGATTTGTTTTGTTATTTATTTGTAATTTGTATGATAAGTTTGGATTCGATTACAATTCTGTTTTGATTTAATATTAAGTCTGCATAATAAAATTGATTCTGTTAAAAACTGATTTTATTTTGTATTAATTTGCTTATAAGATCTTCGGATGATTCAATGCATAAAGATTTGTTTCTTGTTTTAATTTGAACAGTATATGTTTTAACCCTAAAACAAGCGTTTCTTTCTTCTTTGATTTGAACACTAACTGTTTTTCAACTTTGGGCTTGGGCTTGTAATAGACCTTGCGATTGAAAGCTTTTTGTTAACGTTTTTTCTCAATAAAACAATCATAACTTTTAAATAAATAAAAATATTAATAATTTTGATAATGTTAATAATGATAATTTTGGTAATAATAATATAATATAATAATTAAAAACAAAACAATTTTTCAAAGCAACCAAAAACTGAACGGGCCTAGTTGTTTAATTGTTTGAGCCTTCCTGATTTACAACATACACCCCCTAACTTATTTTAAGACAGGTCTGGTTAATCCATAAACCCCTTAAGTAAACATCCTACCCTCCCCTTCTATTTATTCATAAATGGGCTTAACAAATACCCTTCTTGTATGAGAACCCGAATAGGCCCTTAATTCTATATGGGCCTTTCTGATTTAGAAAGGTCCAAAAATTCTTAATAATGTAAAACCTTCAAGACTTGAAATGGGCCGGAAGAGAAAGAAGCCTTAACCCAAAATGAAATGTGCTTATAAAATTGAATGCTAAGCCCTTAACCTAAGGCGTTCCCTTTATTATAAAATGAAGCTTATAATGGGCTTAAAATTTTACATGGACTTTTCTGATTTAGAAAAGCCCATTAATTCTTAATAAGGTAAAAACCCCTTTCATAAACTAAACCCCAAGAACATATTATAAAGCAAAACATGATATTTTTAGGAATAAAAGATTATGAACTAGTAGGGCAAATTTGGGGTATGACAACTGCCCCTATTTAATTACCTTTCGATTGAATAGTGTGAGAATACGCATGTCTCACACGCTCTGATCAAAAGTTGATTAAATAATGGAAGACCCTAAAAATTGTCTGAAAGATTATAAGGATACGTTGTGCAGCATTCCCATGAGTATGAAGAGTAGGAATAGATGATGATGTATCATCTCACCAGCATTTGAACCAAAGTTTTGATTTGACTAGATATGACGACACGGATAATTAAATAGATTGTTTTTGCACATTTACCATAACCTAGGAGGTAAAAGATACAATTTTTGAAAAGCTGGCTTACTAATGCTTGGAGACTAATATAGTAAGTTTATGACACAAATTTTGTCGATTCATTGCAACCTAGGGGATGAATAAAACAAAGTTTGATAACACATTGCTGCATGGAGACTAATGCAATGGATTACACAGATTTCGTTATGTTTACTACAACCTAGGGAGTAAACAGTACGAGGATGAACCTGTGTATTTATCACAACCTAGGGGATAAAAGACAACAGAGGTATTGTTGTACCCAAAAAATTTCCCTCCCATTTCTCATTCAAGACATTCTCAAAAGGTCCTCAAATGGTCAAGGTGGCTCAAGAATTGATCAAACAAATTATCCTCCTAGGCAATGGGTCCACAACTAGGGTTTGATATTTCTCAAGGAAGATTGGGTTTTCAAGGTCTCAATTGTTTTTTATGGTTCTCCATAGGTCTTAATGAATTCTCATGTCAAGTTTCAAGTCTTTCATCTCATGTTTGCTCACTCAATCACTCAGACTATGGAAAATCAACTATATTGGGTAAAAAATCAGTTGTGGTCAACATACAGTGAAACCTCAATATTTTTGGTCAACATCAAAATTTTGAAGTGATATTCATCATTTAATCAAGGTTTGATCATGATTCCTCAAGAAAATCCTTTAAATCATCAAAAGTTAAAAGTTGCCAAATTAGGGTTTTCTTAGGAGAAGTCAACTAAACTTTGACCAAGCATAACTTTTACATGCTTCATCAGCTTTTCCCCAACCAAAGCCCATTTTTAAGGGAATTCAATTCTCTACAACTTTGTCTATCTAAGCTCAAGTCCAAAAAATGCATCATTTGAGAGATATAAGCCAATACATTACCGGTCATTTCAAAAGTCAACAAAAAGACACTTTTTGTCAAGGTAATTTAAATCAAGATAAATTCTTCAAAAGAAAATATTATCAACATAGAGGTTGTAGAGGACATCTTGAGCTTTCCAAAAAGTGCAAGATCACCTTCAAAAGATAAAAATTGAGCGATTTATTACCATTGTAAGTTGGGAAATTTTGAGCAAATGCATGAAGTTCAAAATGAGCAAGCTTGATATTTTGGGCTTTTGGGCCATGGTTTAAGAGTCCAAACGTGCTCTAAACTCTTCATATACTTCAGAACTCATTCGTACTTCCTTTAGCCTCGTTTTATTTTAATTATTTTTGATTTAATTCATTAATAATATAAAATAAAATAAGATAAAATTATATCTTACTACAAGAGTCCAAGTCCGTCATTTGGTTGCCCTAAATCCTCTATATATATTCAGATATCAAAGAGAAAACCCTACACACAAAACCCTTGTCTCAAAATTGTCAAAAAATATCCAAACTTTTCAAGAATCTTAGAACTTTAAAACTCTTGTTACAAGCCCTCTCACTTCGAAATCTTCATTCCATTCACTTCCAGGAACATTTAAGGGTAGGTTTGGATCAGTTACCAGATCCAAAGGGCATGAATCATGCATATAGGCTATGGTCGGTTCTTGATTTTTTTATCATTCATATATTTTTAATTCCATGCATTGCTGAATGTTTCTAACCATCCAAATCAGTTTATACGTATGTTCAGAACAGGTTGCAGTCGTTACAAGGAGTTTTTGACGTCTGGATCTTGATTTGCCATTCTTAAACAGAGTTAGGGTTTTCGCTTCTAAACTCATGATACAAGGACTTTTAGCCAAAACTAAGCCCATATTTGGATTCAGGGGGGTCGAATTAGGGGGAGTAGGACATTTTGGATCACTAACGCTTTGAATTTGCAGGTTTGGTACATTACAGGCTACCGGAGAAGACGACCAGAGCTAGGGCTCCGACGCCTCTCCGACCAATATATTTTGGTGTGTATTACATATTTATTGTTTTATTTATATTAACAGATATAAAGACGCCCCAGCGGTAGAAGCGAGCATGACAAAGGTGTAAAGCTGCCCCTAATATTTTGATTTTTTCATGTATTTTCTATTTTAGATCACATGCAAGCCAATGCAACGTGCTTACCATGCGCCTCACCTCATCACCATCCGATTTTCACAATCTCATATCCGATATTCTAGATCTACACGCACACCATAGATCTCTTGGAGCCAACCACATTGGATCGTTCATAGCTTGGGCTTGCAGCTTTGGGCTTAGCTATTTGTTTTCAGCACCCCCCAGATTTACTGCTTACATGCCCATTCTTTTCTTTTTTAATTATTTTGTTTTAATTACTTTTTAACAAATTAAATTAACTTATTTTAGTTAATTAAAATCAATTTAGACTTAAGGTTTTTCTTTAATTAAATTAATTAAATTAATTCACCTTATTTTTAATTAATTAATTAATTTAGTTTTAGAGTTTTATCATTAAAATTTATTTTTTCTAACTAAAAATAATTAGGGTTTTTTAGATCCATCATCAAATCACTTTTTTTAAATCACAAAACAAATTTTCTTGTTTCTTTTATCTTCCTGCACCTTTATTATTTTCGCATTAGTTTTTCCCATTAGGTAATTGCTACAGAATATAATAGTTTAACTAGGGTTTTATTTGCTTTCTATTTCCGCCAGTTTTATGGTTTGTACCCCCTTCCCCGAAGCTTTGTAATAGCGTAGGACTTTATTTTATGCTTTTAATGCTCTTCTTATAAGTGCTAGTAATTAGGGCATGTATGGCAAGATCTAAAACGAAACGCTAGATAACCCTAAATACAATATAAAATAATTGAATTGAATCACTATTCACACTTGCACCTCTAGGGTGACCCCACTTGTTGCCTTCGGAAAAAATGCAGTCGTGTCCCTCAAACGTGGGGGTGTTTTAGCAAAGACCCTCCGATACAAAAGTCATAGTCCCTCGATGACCCTTTTGACGTTGCCTTCGGTAAATGATATAGTCCCTTAAACGATAATTGATAAAGTGTCTCTACAAGTTGCCTTCAATGAGTGTACGACGACCCTCGCCTGTCCCTACACATCCAACGATAGGGCTTCCTACTAACTAATGGTAGGATAACACTATCTAAGGAGGAGGAAAATAACACGAAAGATCTTTGAGTAGGTAGATAGCTCGTAATCACTTGCTCACAAAAAAAATCTTTTACACAAAATACTTTTTTATGAAATATTTTCAAAAAACAAACACTCTGTATGCATTCTTAACTTATACAAGAATCATTACAAAGTTTCCGCACTAGGGTATTTTAAAAATATTTTCAAACATACACACAAAAGCATTTTCAAACAAAGTGAGCTAAGCGATTAAGAGCCCGTAGATAACTACGGATGAAAAGGGTGCTAACCCATTCCCTTTTCATAACTTACCCCCCAAACTCGAAAATCTCAAAGGTCTTTCCTGTTCTTTTCACCCTTTACTTATTGGAAAAAAGAAAAGTCATTGGCGACTCTTGCTATCTGTAACATTTATGATAAAACGCAAAAACAAGTCAGTTCTCCCACCGTATCACAGGTGTATTTACGCTACTTATCACAACCTAGGGGATGAATAACATAACCCTAAAAAATCCCATATCTATCGCAACCTAGGGGATAAATATATGAAAAATATTGATAACACATCGCTGCATGGAGACTGACGCAATGAGCTATATCGCATGTTTCGTCATGTTTACTACAACCTAGGGAGTAAACAGTACGATAACGAACCTGTGTATTTATCACAACCTAGGGGATAAAAGACAACAAGGGCGAGCTTAAATTATTCATCACAACCTAGGGGATGAATATTATAACCCTGAAAATTTACATATCAATCGCAACCTAGGGGATAGATATTTAAAAAAGCTTGATAACACATCATTGCATGGAGACTGACACAACGAGTTATATCACAGATTTCGTCATATTTACTACAACCTAGGGAATAAACAGTATGAGGATGAATTCACGTATTCAATGCAACCAAGGGAATGAATAATATGAATCCGACAATTCACACACCTACCACAACCTAGAGGGTAGATGATTGAAAAAGTGTTTTTGATGATTAAATCTTAGATAACTAGATAAAAGATGAGATCATATTTTTATCGACTATGTCTATTCTCAACCAAGGTAAACTTTTATTTTGAGAATCTGACAAAGGGCCCTAAGATATTGGTTTCGCCCAAAGTATGTTTGGAAAAAAATGCTATGTATGATGTATATGCATAATGTCCCAGATTGATATGGAACCCCAAGTGTATGCGCGTCAAGTATGTTGTGTATGCCTCAAATATTTACATATGTACCAAATGTGTGTATATGCCCCAAAATGTAATAAAAAAGGTTTTTCGATACTCCCTCCTTTTAAACCATTGGTTTTGTGTTACCAACTCCCCGATGTTGTATGCTGCATCGTCGTGGTATTTTAAATTGATTTGAATAAAATGAATAAGTGTCAGTAGGATCTTGATATTTATACCGTAGGCGCATGCGTAGACATAGACGTGGTAGTAGTCGTGGACATGGACGTAGGCGCGTGTCATACCCCAAATTTTCCCTATCATTATATTATATTCAGGTTTCTAATTCAGTGTATCACGTTGTGTAGGTTCTATTTCTATAGGGGTTTAAAACAGAAAAAGAGGTGTATTGATCTAAGATGGACCATCAATGTCTGATGGCCCATTAAGGTTTCTTTCTTTTTAAGAGGGGTGCATTTTTACAGGAAGAGGTAAATTAAGTCAAACATCTTTTATTTGATTAATTCAATATTTTGCAAATTACTACGTCCGCAAACGACACGTGGCCAATATCTGGCCACGTGATGAGGAGACTATATCAGACTCCCTCACTCTACGTCTTAATACAAGTAACCAACCTCAAAATCAATTTTTTTACTAATATAATCAAATTTATTTTTGTTTTCAAAAAGGATTGTATTAATATCTTTTATCGAATGCGAGCTATATCCATGATTCTGCAATTTACAAACCCGGATTTGGTTCAAAGAGAATTCGAGGTATTTCTACAACCCATAAAAAAAGCACACAAACAAAACTGCAAACTACAAATTGAGCCTCTGATTCCTCCTAAGAGGATACGTAGGCATACGATCAAAAATCGTGGCGAGTTCCCGTAATAAAACTCAAAACCCTATTTCTTAAAATGCGCTTCTAAACCTAGTATACTTGTGAACAAGGTAGATAAGGGGTGCCTAACACCTTCCCCTTGTCTAGAACCGATTCAATGATCTAGAATCTCTGAACTTTAGGGTTATTCCTTTGTACTCACTTCCTTTAGGATAAAAATTAAGGGTGGCGACTCTATATAAAAAACCAGTTGCAACAACTGGCGACTCTGCTGAGGACTCAACTCTAGGTTTAGAGGCCTTGTCTTTCGATTTTAGGGTTTTTAGGGTTTTCTTGTTTATTGGGTTTTATTTATTTCTTATTTAATTATTTATTTATCTGCTTATTATTTTTATTCATTATCAAATTATATCTGGGGTGGGATTTAATTTTTGAAAAAATATTTTCAAAAACCCTTAGAAAGAAGGTCCGTCTATTAGCCAAGGGGTTACATCAACCCTATGAGTTTATGTGACGACTTCACATAGAGTCGGTAGAATTCTGAAAAAGGAATACCTCTCGAGAGACATCTTCATGGGAAGCAGGACTTTGGAATAACACCTATGACTCTTTGTACGACCTTTAAACCAAAAACTCATGATGAGACCTTTCATGACCTAGAGACGAAAGTTTCGGTCTGTAAAGAGACTCCGCTTAAGGGAGACCCTTATGCCTTCACCTCTAGTGTTATTCATGATACACTTAAGGAGACCACCTTATAGGGAGGGTAGAATATCTGTAGGCCAATACTAATAACCTACCTTCTAAGGATACCTTTCACAAATCCCACTATAATATGAAAACCCGCAAGGGTCATCCATTCATCCATTACTATCTTTAGCCCATAGAGCTTTCGTCTATATCATCATCCCTATCCTGTAGGGACTCTTCTTCATCTTTCAATGGCCATAATCCTCAAGGAGTTTCTGCCTGTCTTAATCTCTGAGTCAGTGTAGGGTATCAACACATTAAACTTGTATAGAGTACCCCTATGTCTACCATCATAATATGTTTATGTCGCATTGCATACCCATGAATCTTTTTTTACCCTAAAAGCCAAAAAAATACTTTTGCATACCCAAGCATTTTAACACATTTTCATTCTTCATCCATCTACATAAAAATCATATCTCTTCCACTCACAGAAAACTTCCAACCATAGTCTAACGAGGTGATTCCCAGATACTCAAAACAAACTTGAGACAGCTCACGAAGCAAGTGTAACATTAGCCACAACAATGGAAGAAGGTCAACAAGCCACAATCGAGGACTTCATTACACCACAAGAAAACACTAAGGCTCGACCCCAACCTATACAAGCTTGAATTAAGAACCTTGATGTGCAAGAACATGCCATTTTCCAAGATGGGTATACTCCATCCCACGAATTTATTGAGTACCATAAGTTTGCATTCCCTGTGCTGAAACCCCAAGGGGAAAACCTGACCATGAATACTGAAGAGTCTTAAGATGCTGAGGACACCAAAAGATACCGCATGGTGGAAAAAAGGCTTAGTGCCATATAAGGGAAGGACACTTGTAGCTTTGATACTTCTGCTTTATGTTTGGTTGAAGATGTGGTACTTCCTCCGAATTTTAATATGCCAGATTTAGAGAAGTACAAAGGAGCTAGTTGTCCTAAAACTCATTTAAAGATGTATGTTAGGAAAATGGCAGCAGACCCACGCAACGACAAATTGCTTATTCACTATTTTCAAGACAATCTTAGTGGAGTATCATTAGAATGATATACAAAATTGGAAAGAAACCACGTCCCCAACTGGAATGACTTAGATTTGGCATTTCAGAAGCATTATCAATACAACACTGAGATGGCTCCAAGTCGCAAGCAACTGCAAGATTTGTCTTAGAAGAGTAACGAATCCTTCAAAGAATATGCATAGAGATGGAGGGAGTTGGCTGCTCAAGTACAACCTCCATTATTGGATAAGGAGTTGGTAGGCATGTTCATGAGCACCCTACGAGATCAGTACTATGAAAAAATATTAGGCAGTGTGCCATCACGCTTCTCTGACCTAGTAATATCTAAGGAACACATCTAGAACGACATCAAAAATGGAAAGATCCAAAGCATCTCGAGTAACCTGACTGGTGAATCCCTTGGAGATTTCAAAGGGGAAGAAGAAAATGAAACAAATGCAGTATGGGAAATTTACCAAGCTCCAAAAACTCTGTCTCTTATGTTGTATCATCAATATTCATATACAATAGATGCTCAATACCAACAACCACCCTCTGACCTTCAACACCAATGGTCATGGCCTATATTACAGAACCAGCATGCTAAGATTTCACCTTGACATAGACGTCATAATCGAAACAATCACCATCAACGCCTGAATCAGCATAGGCGTCCAAACAACTAAGAAAGGGAAAATCGCCAGATCAACCCGATCCCTGTGACATACAGTCAACTATGGTCATATCTAGTCCAAAATTCATCAATGACCCACAGACAAACTAGATTCAGGAAGTCTTCATTTCCTCCTTGGTACAACTCGGATGTTCAATGTGAGTTTCATGGTGGAGTAGCAGGGCATTCGATTGAAGAATGCAACTCATTCAAAGAAGCAGTACAAGAGTTGACTGACAATAAGCAATTAACTTTTGAAGAAGATGGCCCGTATATGATGGAAAATCCCTCGCCCTGATTGGTGGATCACTACAGAAACTTATCTCCAGGATAATTAGGCTTTATCATTTCAAATTGTAATTTCTTTCTTGTTAAGTGTTATTTGTTATAAACTTTGTACTCTTTGGTCAAGTAATTCGAATGAAATAAGCATGCATATTTTGAAATCGATTCATTCCATAAATAATCAATGAATTTATATCCTTCTTTTATATTTTCTATTTTCAAATTAACAAACTTCAAGGGAGAGTGATGAAAATACAAAATGATCAAATTTTGCTGACGTATGCTTTTTAATAGTAAGGCTTAGCTGATGATATAAGGCATTGTTTCAAATCCTACACAGTGGAGATATAAGGAGTTAATCCATAGTTACCCCCCTCGAGCCAGAAGTCAGAGTTCTTTATATTTTTTTTTTAAAAACCATAATCTTAACCACGGGAAGGGTAGATTTCAATTAATTCGACAATGCATTCAAATCCCAGGAGAATCGAAATGATCTAAGCAAAGGTTCAAGCATATCTCTTTCCTCGATACATCATTAAGAGAAGGATCTAAGCAAAGATTTGAGCATATCATATTCCTCACGTTCATCATCCAAGATTGAGGAGTCAACAAAGACAAAGTTCACGACGTCCTCTTCCTCAGTACATCAATCAAGATCAAGGAAACGATGAAGACAAAGGTCACAATAATCAGTGTCTCAGTTGCAAATTTTCAAAGTCAAAAGAAAAAAAAAGAAATTAAAAAAAAGGAGAAAGCTTGCTAAGTCAAAGGAAATAAAACAAAAACTTGAATTAGGCAAAAAGATGGGGCATCCCGATGGACCGAAAAATTCAAAAGAATTGATCCATGCAAAATAAGGGATTAAAAATAAAAAATTGGAGAATAATCTTGTGACTGCCATCTCAAGAATCATCAAGGCTTCTCATCAACGCTTGGGTCTTATCAATTCTTTGGATCTTATCCATGCTTTTCATCGGTTCTTGAATCTTATCAATGTTTCTCATCAGTGCTTGAACATCATCTACGTTTCTCATCAGTGCTTGAACATCATCTACGTTTCTCATCATCTGCACGACTATGAAATTTCTCTTAGAGATTGAACATATCCGTTGCATTAATTGGATTTAGGATTGAAGAAAATAAAGGAGAATGGGGTGGGTTAAAATATATTTTGATCCTGATATCCTTTTTTTCTTAAACCATGAACCATGGCCACGTTACAACCTTCAAAAGTCCTTATTGAAGCTAGGTTCACTATGAAGGCATACTCAGCAAAATTTGTGTTAAATTGAATCTTATGTTTGTTAAAATTATTGCTAACTACTTTTTTGAATCTCTATCTCTAATAATCCATTTCTATTCAAACTTCAATTTCAAAACTTGCATGTGCATTACATTAGGATTACTTTTCAAAATGTACAATTTTATCTACGAATCAATACTTTGCATCAAGGAGATTTCAAAAGGGTATGATCAAAGGTAACACTTCCAAGAAGCTCCTAACCAGGGGTAAAACATCTAAGGGGATCCCTATAAATAGGGGGAAATACTAATAATCATAGGGGTATATCACATGAAGATATTATTGACAAGGTGTGATCATTCAGAGGTTCAATCAATTCAGATAAAATTTCAAAGCACTATTCAATCAGGGGCATACCTTTTGGAGGAGCATTCATTAATCAAGACGTATCACAACAGGGCATGGATCGGTTTTTTCATTATGACAAACCTCTTAAGGCCTTGATTTAGGGGCAACCTTCCAAGATTCAAATGTTGGGGTAGTATGTAAGGTCCAAATTCCCCATCAAGAAACTTCAAGTACAAACTTTTCAAGCTCCGAATAGTTGGGGAAATCTATGTCAAGTTCATGGTGATGTCTAAGGGTACTTCCTTTAGATCCTGGAGATTGAGGGGAAAATCTTTTCAAAATTCAAATGTTGAGGCAAACCATTGCGAGGCTCGATCAAAAGGAGTTGATTCAAAATGGTTCATAAAAGCCAAACATTTTTCAAGAGTCTTTCAATCAGGGGAATAATGCAAAATAGTAGGGTCATTCATATTATGATCAAACTATTTCCAAGATCATATAAATGAGAGTCTACTTCAAGACCCTACTAATAAATTAGGGAAAGACAGGCCACAAAAAGCAAGCTCTCTTCATACTTTTACAATCCTCTAGTGGATCTTTCTCCTACATCAGCAATCTTTGAGTTCAAATCGAGTATCGGTAAGTCATGATAGCACAACATTCAACCACCATGTGACAAGAAACCTTGTTTCATGGACGACCCTCTACGCTTTAATCGTCCACGACCCATCATAGGGGCATCATTAAAAAAACCATTTGAGTCATAATCATAAAGCGTAAAGCTACATAAATCATGCATTAGGGCTCCTCGATCCAGAATCAATTTGTACTTATCATCTCATCCATCTGAAGAAATCCAACAACATGGGTCAAGCATATCTCAAAAATCCCAATTATGCATTCTCTTCTCCGAAGCCAACGTCTATTAAGTCACTCATTACATACATAAAGCAATCATTACATTTCATGCATCAATTAAATTTACACGCATAGCATAAAACCTTGTTTTATGTGAAGACAATCATCTTTGTCAATCAAACTACCTAATTCTACGTTAATTCTTGGAATTAGATTCTCCTGGTTTATCTCGGCAGACGATTATCCAGAAGACCTCAACAAAAGGTAATTCACAATCGAATCTCAGCAGAAGATTTTCCTAGTTAATCTCGGCAAATGATTATTCAGAAGACCTCGACAGAAGGTAGTTCACAATTGAATCTTGGTAGTAGATTCCCATGGTTGATTACGACAGTTGATTATCCAGAAGACCTCGGCAGAAGGTATTTCAACAAAATATCGACAGTAGATTCCCCTGGTTGATCATGGCATTTGATTATCCGGAAGACCTTGGCAGAAGGTATTTCAACAAAATCTCAGCAGTAGATTCCCCTGGTTGATTGCGATAGTTGATTATCCAGAAAACCTCGGCAAAAGGTATATCCAACATAATCTTGACACTAGATTCCCCTGGTTGATCATGAGAGTTGATTATCCAGAAGACATCGATAGAAGGTAGGTCACAATTGAATCTTGACAATAGATTCCCCTGGTTGATCATGATAGTTGATTATCCAGAAGACTTTGATAGAAAGTAGCTCACAATTTAATCTCGACAGTAGATTCCCCTGGTTGATCATGGAAGTTTATTATCTAGAAGACCTAGACAGAAGGTAGTTCTCAATTGAATCTTGACAGAAGATTCCTTAGAAATCTCGTCAATAGATTTCCCGAAAAAAAAGCCTCATATCAAGCATGACGTACACATAACCATATCAAAATCTCAAAGTCATTCACAACATTTGGTGCACCCTACATACGAAAACACCAAAGGACATTTGATAAAGCATCAAAGTTTATTATAGTTAGTATAACGTCAAAATAAAGTCTACGCCTACTTCTACGCTTGCACCTACATCTACGCCTACTTCCACGACTACGCCTGCATCCGTGTCTACGCCTATTTCCATGGCTACGCTTACGTCCACACTTATGCTTACGTATATAACTATGTCAATGTCCACACCAACGTCTGTGTCTATGTCCACACCAACGCCCGCACCTACGATATAGACATTAAGATCTTACTGGCACTTTTCACCAAATTCAAATCAACTTGGAGATACAATAATTGGAAACAAACAATGTTGGGGAGTTGGTGACTACGAGAACCCAAAGGTTTAATAAAGGAGAATTATCAAAAATATTTTCAAAATACTTGAGGCATACACATATTCATTACACATGCATTATAAAGTCCATATTTCCATGCATATGCATCATGCATGACATTCCTCGAAACTTACTATGAACGAAGCCAATATCTTAGGGACCTCCATCGGTTTTTCCCGTGGTTAAAGATGAACACATCTGGTAAAAATCTGATCTGATCTCCTATTTAGTTATCTAAGATTAGGATCATTCAAAACAACTTCCAATATACTTCACCCATTATGTCAGTCTCTATGCGACAATGTGTGAAATTTTCTATATTTAACTTATTATGTCAGTCTCCACGTAATAATATGTTCTTCCTTTGTGATCTAGATCATTGTGTCAAACCCCAGGCATCAATGCTGGGAACTCAGCAATTCCACTCATTGTGTCAGTCTTTGTGCACAAATGTGTGAAATTTTCTATATTTAACTTATTATGTCAGTCTCCATGCAACAATATGTTCTTCCCTTACGATCTAGCTCATTGTGTTAGACCCCAGACAACAATGTTGCGAAATCAGCAATTCCATCCATTTTGTCAGTCTCTATGCGACCATGTGTAAAATTTTCTATATTTAACTTATTGTGTCAGTCTCCACGCATCAATATGTTCTTCCTTTGCGATCTAGCTCTTTGTGTCAGACCCCAGGCAATAATGTTGTGAAGTCAGCAATTCCACCCATTGTGCCAGTCTCTATGCGACAATGTGTGAAATTTTCTATATTTAACTTATTATGCCAGTCTCAATGCAAAAATGTGTTTCCTCCTTTGGGATATAGCTAATTGTGTCAGGCTCCATGCAGTAGTGTGCGAAATTTTCAATTTAATCCATTGCATCAGTCTCCATGCAGTAATGTATTTGTTCCTCTACAACATAGTTCATTGCGTCAGGCTCCATGCAACATTATACGGAATATGCAATATAACCCATTTTTCCAGGCTCCACACAACAATATGTTTCCTCCTTCGCAATATAGCTCATTGTGTCAAGCTCCATGCAACAATGTGCAAAATCTGCAATTTAACCTATTGCGTCAGTCTCCATGCAACGATGTTATTATCAAACTTTTTTACATTGCAAGAGTCTCCATGCAGCAATGCGATTATCATACTTTTCCATTGCACATGCTCCATGCAACGATGTAGTTATCAAGCTTTTCCAATTATCTATCCCCTAGGTTGTAATAGATATGCGAATAAATCTATATAATCTATTGCATCAGTCTCCATGCACCTGAGTAACACCATATCATAGTTTCTTTTGTACAATATGTCACCACTCAGAAAGAATTTTGAGGCTACTTTCCGCAGAGTTCCCTTATCAATGATAAATGAATTTTCTGGATATTCTTGTTTTTCAAGGTATCTCTTGATGTCATAGAGCCAAGGCTTGTTATTTGGTTCCTCTTCAATAGCAAGGAAATATGTAGGCTCTTCAAAATGTCTGATTGTAATGTGCAGTTCGTGGTTTGGCCAAGTTACATTATACATGGCAGATAAAGTTGCCAAGGCGTCCGCCATCTGATTTTCTTCTCGTGGGAAATGATTGAAGGTGATCTCCATGAATTATGTAGCTACCTTTAAAACATAATCCCTATATGGAATCAATTTGGCATGTTTAGTGTCTCATTAGATGTTGACTTGGTATATGACTAGCGCAGAGTCTCCAAATACTTAGAGATGTTTGATTCTTATATCAATGGTATCTTCTTAACCTAGGATACAAGCTTCGTACTCGGAGATATTGTTGGTGCAGTCAAAACATAACCTCGTAGTATAAGGATTTTGATAATTTTTCAGAGAAGTCAAAACTGCCCCAATGTCGTGCCCCAGTGCATTTGAAGCTACATCGAACATGAGTGTCCAACGTGCTCCTAGTTCAGGTCCTTCGTTGGGCCCTAGTATTTTGTAGTCACCTATAACCATGACATATTTGTTTAGAAAGTTGAACTTCATTGGTTGATAATCTGGTAATGGCTGATGAGCTAGATGGTCAGCTAGTATACTAGCATTGATGGCTTTTTGAGTAACATATTAGATGTCGTACTCAGATAGTAACATCTGCCATCGGGAAATATTTCCTGTATGAGCTGGTTTTTTAAACACATACTTTAAAGGATTCATTCTTGCTATTAACCACGTGGTGTGAGTAATCATGTATTTCCTCAATCCTTTAGTATCCCAATCCAAGGCACAACAAGTTTTTTCAAGAAGTGAATACCTGGTTTCGCAGTCAGTAAATTTCTTACTGATGTAGTAGATTTCATTCTCTTTTCTACTTATTTTGTCATGTTGTCCCAATACATATCCCATTGATCCTTCAAGCACTGTCAGATACATGATGAGAGGTCTTCCAGGAATTGGTGGTATTAAGATTGGTGGTTCATGTAAATATTGCTTTATTGTCTCGAATGTTGTTTGACAATCATTATTCCATACCACCGTCTGATCTTTTTGAAGTAATTTGAATATAGGTCCGCACATAGCAGTTAGGTGTGATATGAACTTTGAAATGTAGTTTAATCATCCTAAGAAACCACGAACCTCTTTCTCTATCCTAGGAGATGGAATTTCTTGTATGGATTTTACCTTGTCGGGGTCTATCTTAATGCCATGCTGACTTACAATAAAACCCAATAACTTTCCTGATATGACATCAAATGTACAATTGTTCAGATTTAACCTTAGTTTGAACCTTCGCAGACGCTCGAATAGCTTTTGTAAATTTATGATGTGATCCTCCTCCGTATGAGATTTAGAAATCATATCATCTACATACATATCAACCCCTTTTTGAATCATATCATGGAATACCGTGACCATAGCCCATTGATAAGTTACCCCTCCATATCTTCGGGGGCCATTTTGATTTTGATTTGATTGTAACTTTCATGATTATGTGAGGTAACGGGAGATCATCTTTGGGACTTGCTTTTTTCAGATCCTGAGAATCTACACACATGCATACTTTATATTCCTTCATGGGTACTGGAACGATGTTAGCTATCTAAGGTGGATAATCTGCCACTGCTAAAAACCTTACGTCAAATTCTTTAAGGACCTCTTCTCGAATCTTGTTGGACATGTCTGGACGAGTTTTTCTAAGCTTCTGCCTGACTGGAGAACAACCTTCCTTTAGAGGTAGTTTGTGCACCACAATGTCTGTATCCAATCCTGGCATATCCCTGTAAGACCAGGAAAATATGTCCACATACTCATGTAACAACTTGATCAACCTTTCTTTGACACTTTTCTACAATGTCGCCGCTAGCTTGATCTCTTTCGGATCTTCCTCTATGCCAAGGTTAATGGTCTCAATAGATTCCTGGTATGGTTGTATACTGTCAGCTTTTTGCTCTATCTCCCTTGCCAATTCTTTAGAAAGTTCAAGATCTTCATCATTTTCCTTTTCAGCTTGGTTGATGGGTGCATCAAAATTATATCGGATAGTAGGAGTAACATTATTGGCGATTTTGGGCATGGATCTGCACATTTATCATGTTTTGGTGCAGTTTTTAGTATGTGAATTTGGAAAATGCATATGAACAAAAATTATTTCCATTTTAAATGTAAGAGATAAATGCAAGAGAAAGACATGTATCTTAATTGAATGCGAAATATATCTTTTATTAATCATGAATACTGTCTTAAACAAATTGGGGGACCCTTACAAGCAACCCTTATGCCTCGGGCTTGACATAAGTCCTTTAAAAACAAGAAATATTACTTTGGAAAGAAAAAGATCTCGGGAATCTCCACAACTCTCCAATTCTTGAGTTCTTCTCCTGGGGCGCATTCGTGGATGAAATTAGAGGCTTTTTTGATGTTTCTCTTGTTAGATATCATTGTCATTTGTCCGCCATGCGCTATTCCTTTGTTGATGAAGGTCTCTTGGATTGGAGGAAATCTTGCTTTTCCTTTTAGAGTAACCTCTGATAATTCGTAACCTAAACCAAAGTGATTCTTCTTTTCGGGTATTTCGGGGAGCTTTCCCTAACCTTTTGAGGTACCACTTTCTACCTCTATTTTCAAATCTCTTCACGAAGTCACAATAGGTTTCTTGATTTTTTCCATCGGTAGGGTTACCATTGAGGCAACCTATAAGACTTGAAATTGTGTGGCTACACAATCTTCATCAGCACTAATATACCTGTAGGATTCAATGTGAATTACAAAGATATCCTCTTCTCCACCGATTATAACCAATCTTCCTTCAATGAAGCACTTCAGTTTCTGATGTAAAGTCGAAGTGACTGCCCCTCCTGCATGAATCCAGGGTCGCCCGAGTATGCATGTATATGCTGGTTCTATATCTATGACTTGAAAAGTGATATATAACATATGTGGGCCAATCTTGACAAGAAGATCCACTTCTCCAAATACTGAACTTTGAGATCTGTCAAAAGCTTTAACTATCATGGAACTTGGTCTTATCACAACACCATGTTGTGTTAACTTAATTAAGCTAGATTTTGGTAGTACGTTGAGGGCATAACCAGTATCACTGAGTACCCTGGACAAGCTTGTAGTACCTATCTGAATAGATACATGCAATGCTTTATTGTGAGCTCGGCCTTGTGGAGGCAACTCACTGTCATTAAAACCCAGATATGATCCACATGTCAGATTTTCCACAACATTGTCAAATTGGTTTACAGTAATTTCTTCTGTGACATGAGCAGAACATAAAACCTTCATTAGTGAGTTTCGATGCGCTTTCGAATGGATGATCAACGAGTGTATAGAAATTTTGGATGGGGTTTGGTGAAGCTGATCCATCACCCTGTAATCACTTCTCTTGTTTATCTTTATAAATTCTTCTGCCTCTTGATCAGTAAAGTTCTTGCTCAGAGGCTCTTGTTCTTGACTTGCTTCCACCACTGCTTTTCCTTTTTCTTTCCTCATGTCATCCTTATTTTTCACTATAGCACCATTCTTCTTTTTCGGTTCGTAGCTAAAGATTCGACCACTGTGGGTCATGCCCCCTACCCCTACTATATTTGAGATTGCAGGTCCTTGAATTGATGATGGCTCACAATCTTGTTTTAAGCCATTGACGTATACAGTTGAATCATAACTCTATGGCACTACTTTGTCACTTTCGTAAGGGGTAGGAGATGGCCCCATAGTTACCATTGTAGTCTTAGGAACTACTTGTATCCTTAGAGTTTGTCTTGGTGTTATCTCGGGTGTTTCTGTTGATTCTCCCTATAGAATCACAAGAGTCTTCTTATTAAGGTTCGGCCCTTGGCAAGTAATTACCAATGGCTTCTTTGTACTTCCCTCGATCGCGGCTACATATTCTTCTTCAGGGTATGATCCGAATTGGACTATCCCCTAGTCCACCAATTTTTGTAATGTCCTCTCAAAAGCTTCATTATGTTCCAAAAGGAACCCACACTCCAACAAGTATTCCTTCAACAAATTTATGGGGGCCTTTACTCGTCTGGATGCATAAAAGGCAGTGACTTCTTTAATTATAGTTATTTTTGGTTGACCATGCGGATGCATGGGGTTTGACTTCATATTTGGTTTATCAAATGTGATACCTTGAGAATTCAACAAATCTTGAACTTTATGTTTGAAGGCCCAACATTGTTATATGGTATGCCCAGAAAAATTGGCATGATACTCGCATTTTCTATTGGCATTGTATCTTGGCGGCGGCCCTCGATTGGAGGAGCTAGAGGTATTTGCTCGACCACATACGCCTTGACCAAGTGTTGTAATAATTGACTGGGTGACATAGGGATCGGGTCAAACTTTCTTAGCGGTCTTTCAAATTTATTATGTTGTTGTTCTCACGAAATTATTAATGGTTGTTGTGCCCTTGGTTGTGAGGCTACAACATTAATTTCCCCCTCCTTCCTTTTCGTGAAGTTAAGGACATGTCTTTTTGCATTTTAAGTGGTACTAGATGACCCCCCTTGTATCTTTCTACTTTTTATTCTAGCTTCAATCCTTTAACCAATAGTTACTAAATCAGAGAATCTGGAAGAGACGCTTCCTACCATATTTTCATAATACAAGACTTGCAAAGTTCCCATGAACATATCAAATATTTCTTTTTCCAAAAGTGGTGGTTGTATACGGGCTTCCATTTCTCTCCACCTTTGGGCATATTCCTTGAAAGACTCCTCCTTTTTCTGAGATAAGTTCTGGAGTTTCATGCGGGTAGGCGCCATGTCCAAGTTATATATGTATTGTTTCAGCAAAGCATTAGCAAGGTCTGCCCATGTCTGGACATGAACCTGCTCCAACTGCATGTACCAATCTAGGGGTGCCCTACTTAAACTATCTTAGAAACAATGAATCATGAACTTATGGTCTTGAGCATAGGCATGCATCTTCCTACAATACATGCGCAGATGGTTCCTTGGACAAGTGAGCCCATTGTATTTTCCAAAGTCAGGTACTTTGAATTTTGGCGGGATCACCAGATCAGGAACTATACCAGTTTTGAGAGCATCTACATCGAAAGCATCATAACCCTCCACAACCTTTAATCTCTCCTCGAGAGCTTTGTACTGGTTGAGTGCCAATGGTTTTTCCATAGCCTGATTATGGGTTGTTCTTTGAGGTGCTTGATTGACATCCTCTAAGTCGTGGTCTCCATATTGCAACTCTAAATAGTTGTCCGTGTTATTAATAGGAATCTGTTAGGTTTGAGATGCCCCTACCTTCGGTGGAGGTGGGACAAACCCTTTAGTATCAGCTTGTCTTGTTTCTTGTTGATCCATGGTGGACTTTTGGAGTCCTGATTCTGATTCTCTCCTTGGTTGGTGATTGCTTGATGCACCGATGGTTTGGGTTACTTCTTCGAAGGCTTCCCTAAGGATTTTATCCTGTCTTTCAATGATGCTATTCAAGGCTAGAAGAACTTGACTCATATATCCTCTCATTGAGTCTACGTTGCCTTTGTCTAGATCAAGATCTTCCTTGAATACAACTTGCTTCTCCTCGATCTGTTCCATCACTTTTTCTTGATGGGCTCTTGTCTGATATGGTGGTCAGAGAGGTGGCGCCTTTCTTCTACCAATGGTTTAACTGGAGAAGGTTTTTTTTGAAAAAATGAGTTTTTTGTTATGAGTTTATGAGATGCAAATATT